>PRKT01000032.1:2280399-2296648 GCA_003671525.1 Saccostrea glomerata
AATGGATACGGGACAATTAAGAGAAGTCTTATCCAGAGAATTCAAGAGTTCTTTTGGAGGTGTGTATCCTGTAGATTTATTACCGGATCAATTAAGACCTGGAGAAAAAGCCATCGTGGTCAATACGGATCCTCAAGATCGACCTGGAGAACATTGGATGTGTCTGTATGTGAGCAATCCCGTGGTGGAATATTTCGATTCTTATGGATTTCCTCCCTTACAAAAAGAAATTCAAGACTTTATCCAGCGTCATGCGTAGCAATGGATGTATAATCCGTATCGCTATCAAGACTGGAATACCAGTGTGTGTGGACAATATTGCGTGTATTATTTACATCAAAGAGACAAGAAAAGAAAGAAAACCGACGAGTGGTTATTCCCTTTTGACCAGAGTACGGCTTTACAAAGGGACAGATACGTAGCGAATTGGTTTCAAAACACTTATCATAAATTACCTACGGGTCATGGACAAAAGTGTCAATGTTTTTATCAAAATATATTGTAAATGCATTGTTTGTTGTTTGTTGTTGTTGTTGTTGTTTGTTGTTACAAATGAAGAATGAAAAATCAAAATCTGTGTTCTTTGTTATTGTTTTTTCAGTAAAAAAATCCAGTTCAAACTGGTTAGGCTAGGCTGGCTAGACTATGAATGAAAAAGTGTGACGTCATAATCACATTCTTTTGAGTCGCTGCCAAGTATTTTTTAAATGTGTACATAAAAAAGTATTGTGTATGTATTGTGTGTGTGTATTGTGTGTGTATTGTTGTAGTATTGTGTGTGTGTTCTTGTCTTTTTTTCAGTAAAACCAGTTTGAACCGGTTAGGCTGGCTAGACTAGGCTGTCTAGACTGTGAATGAATGCGTGACGTCATAATCACATTCTTTTGAGTCGCTGCCAAGTATTTTTTAAATGTGTACATAAAAAAAAAAGTCGCACCGTAGAGTGTAAAACACTATATTTTTTAGGGAGCTATGTATTGATACACCTTAGTCCCCAATAGGGTTAAGGGGTTAGGGGATAAGGGGGGTTAGGGTTAGGGTTAAGGGGGTTAGGGTAAGGGTTAAGGGGGGGTAAGGGTTAGTTAGGGTTAGTTAGGGTTAGGGTTAGTTAGGGCTAGGGGGTTAGGGTTAGGGGGCTAGGGTTAAGGGGATTAGGGTTAGGGTTTAGGGGATTAGGGTTAGTTAGGGTTAGTTAGGGTTAGGAGGGTTAGGGTTAAGGGATTAGGGTTAGGGTTAGGGAGCTAGGGTTAGAGGGGTTAGGGTTAGGACTGCACTCAGTTGACCCACCCAGGGGCTCAGCCAATCAGAATCCGCCATTTTTGACCTCATTTGCATAAAAAGTGCACTCAGTTGACCCAGCCGGCTAGGCCCGTTATACTACTTACATAGAAACCTTCAAAAATCTTCTTCTCAAGAACACTACAGCAATGTCATGATTAATCATATTGATATGGTACATGTAGCATCAGCATCATGTAATATAGTTTCAGATTTGTTCAAATCATGACCCTCATTGGGAAACAAATTTTTGCAAAGATAGGAGAAAATTTTATTCTCTAGAACTATTGCCATGCTTAGTCATATTGATATGGAAGTTTGTTCAAATCATGACCCCTGGGTATACGGTGGGGCTTCACTGGGGGATTAAAGTTTTACATAGGAATTCAAAATCTTTAAAGGCGTTTAAGTTTCTTCTCAAGCATAGCTAAGCCACGATTGGTCATTTTGGTTGGGAGGCATCTTTAATTACATGTACTACTATATTCAAATTTGTTAAGAAAATCATCCTTTTGGGGATAGGGTGGGTCCATAGTGGGGATCAAACTTTTACACATTAGGAATATAAAGTTAAGAAATCTTCTCAAGAACATAAAATCCTCGATAAGTCATATTGATATGGAAGCATCCTCAGGTAGTGTAGACCCAGTTTTATCTAAATTCCCTGATAGTGGGTTGGGCTACAGTGGAAGTTTACGTTGGAAAAATGAAGGGGGGTCTTTAAAAATCATCTCAGGCAAGTACAGCAAGGCATTGGTTTGTCATAATGATATTGATTTGCAAGCATCATGAAGTAATGTAAATTTAAGTTTGTTCAACTATCAACTCCAGGATGGAACTACACTTATAAGTGATCAAAGCTTTATATGTACGGATTATAACATAAATGTAACATATGGAGATAACGAACAGTATTCAAGATCAATAATCCATAAAACAATACAAAATAGGAGAAGAGCAAACACGGACCACAAAAAAAATCAAAGGCGGGATCAGGTGCCATGGAGGAGAGAACATCTCCTGCCGACCGGTCACACCCACCGTGTGCCCCTTATTATGATTGGAGAATAACGGAAAAATACGTCGTCACCTCAGTGTATAAATAATGGACGAACAATTAGTATGAAAAACGGCAGTCAAGATTTGACTCAAAAATAAATTGTATTTGCTTACAAGGTCATTGTATCGACCATAGAACTTACGAAATGTTGATTTTAAACGGTACTGCTGATATTCTTGTTTCATCAACTTGTTTGTCAATAATTTACCTCGTTTTAGAAATTGCTCATACGTAAAGCTTGCTCTCGCGTATTGAATCAACTGATATATATTAACTCCGTATGCAGGTGATGAAGGTATATTGCTACATATTGAATAAGGGAATTCGGCGATTGAAAAGCTCAATTCATCACGTTTAATATAAAGCTTGGTTGTTAGATTACCATTAACGTCTTATTCAAGTAAAATATCCAAATATTAAACAGATGTGTCAGATTTTGTGATATCTTTTATCTCAAGCTCACCAGGATATATCTATCGACTTGAAAGGAATTTACTATTGTTAATTGACAATACGTTGTCGATACATCTTCTCTTCTTTTCATTCATTAAGAGTTTGGACAAATTCTGCTTCATGTGAATAAAAAATAGGTTTGCAAATAACGGGTTGCAATTGGTTCCCATTGGAATTCCAATAGATTGTTGTCTAAAAAAAACATCAAAGATATTGTTAATCAGAAACTCAAGCATCTTTTTGATGTCCTTTTTTTGTCATCTTCAGAGTACTAGTACTTGTATGTACAATCATAATGTTTATTTACAAAATATATAAGTATAAATAAAAAACTGCTAATGGAGATCGACAGGACCATGTAAACTCAGGTTAGCGTTGTATTCCATGGACCTCTTGTTGTATCTAATAAAGATAAAGACACAATGTTATTAGATGTACTTTACGTAAAGTTCCATACGTGACAAGGATTTTAATTATTTAAAATGTCGAGTTTAATTAATTTCATGTTTGAAACGTCTGAGTTTCACTTTATTGCAATATTAAAGTTATATGACGTACATTTTCTTCTCATTTATTAATTTCCAATCTGAAGTTAAAACTGATTTCATGACGAATAATCATTTCAACTTTAGATTGGAAATTACAAAAAGAGTATTCTTGGGTGAATTTGTATGTAAGATTAGGACTTCCTTCCAATGAGACATACACATGTATATATTTCAATTCAATGCACATTTTTTTATGTTTTAACACCGGTCTTGCTTTCCATGGAGTCAAACGCGTGGCGCAGTGGTAAGATCGGTTGATCTAGACTAGTCAGAGAAAGCAGTTGATCCTTACGATACGGGTTTGAATCCCACTGTGGGATGTGGATACCGGTTGTACAGATGAAAGTGCATAAATCGCGGTCCAGTTCTCAGAAGGTGCTTGTATCTTACTGCTCAAAAAGTAAACCCATAGTGCTGAGAACAGAATTAAATTTGCAGCCCTTCACCGGACAGTTATGTCGTCTCATTCACCGGCAATTTTCACAAAAAACGGACATGTTAAGAAAAAAAATAAACCGAGGCCCGTAGACTCCATATGAATGAAAAATTCTTTCGTTATACATACAGACAGACGTGCAAACAAAATTTCCGTGTTTTTTTTTTCTAATTATTTTTACGCTAATACTTGTAAGCAAATAGAAAAATTCTATAACATCTTTTATGTTGTTACAGTATATATACTAGCATTGCAGGCGACAAATGCATTCCTTGGATCTATGTTTGTAGAACAAGTATTAATCTTCAAAAGTCTTAAGGAAAACGAAATGCCATAAGACTAAAACATTCAAGGGAGCCTTGAACACCACTCACTGACTCATCATTTACGGGGGCAAAAAAATTAAAAAAAAAACCAAACAAACAAACAAACAAAAACAGGCAGTTTTTCAATTAGTTTTTTTTTCTAACTGATTTAAATTTGAATCAAACATACTATTCACTAAATTCCTGCTTTGTGATCTTCTAGTACACTGTGTATTTAAACATTTTACTTGTAACTTAACCAATTAGAAAACAAATTCAAATCGTTATGATGTACTTTTCAATGAAAGAAAAGTGGTAAAAGTACAAACTAATTACTAGTATCATTTTGAAGTCCACGAGTGTTGCTATGCTATACCACACCCCCTAAACCGAGTGACAATCTTGGTATAACTGTTGTGTAGTCCATACGCCTAGTTAATGCCCTCAAGTGCACTGTTAATCTACTGTGAAAAACTTAAAATAGTTTCATAAATCTTGGAAGAGAAAACAAGAATTAAAGAAATTCGACCGAAAACAATATTTATAAAAATTTTAAGCGTTTTTTAAAGTGTCTTTTCTAAAAAGAAACCATACTGAAGACTTTTTTCATGAACCACAAAGTACATTTATGTATTGCTAGCGCTTTCTTTAAAAAGTATATACTTTACCAAATCGTGTTTTTTAGAATAAATAATTTCTCTTGTAGAAAATCGTCATCAGTAAAAAAAAAAAGGATTTTTATTCATAAAAATAATGATCTAGTTGAGTCAATTACTAGTTATACATTTAAAGAATTTTTAGGAATCAACATAAGCATGAAATAGTTAGAAATAGTCGTAGAAATGAGCTGTTAGAAATATTCCCTTTAAATTTGACAATTAGGGGGGTTTCCTGAAAATGTATCTGCATGTTTTATTTGTAATAATGTAACATTATAGAATTACTTATGTAAAAGATGCATTCAAATGACATGTTCTAACGGTATTATTATTTATCGTATGATAATTTGTTCATTACGATATGACTCGTCTCAATATCTGTCATATTTTTGCTATCAGTGTCATAAACTGCATTTCACGACGGCCCGGACAGACATAATGTGAACTTTTCGTTGCTAACAAATAAATCAATTAAACCCTGGTCTATAGGTAAACGTGAGGGAGTAACTAAGTTTTATGACATTTTCCAAAGACATGGACTAAATTTTCTGAAAAAACATTTGCAACGATTTTTGTAAACGTGCCATTTGTGCATTTGTTTCACGAGTACCATGTTTTTACGGAAATATTTACATTCAAATTGCAAATATGATTCTTGCATAAATTTGAAGTCGAGACGATAATATAAATAAGAGTTCTCGGACAGTACAAATCATAACAAAGCAAAACCTAACATGATGCGTTTAGTAATCAGCCTCGTGATACTGGTAGCGTACTCAAACTGTGGAGTCATACGTAAGTCCGAGTTCTCTTATGGAAGAAAAAAAAAACAAAACTTTGCATTTAGTCAATTAAAGGATTTCATAAAATTGCTAACGATCTGGCTTTCAAATAACAATGGTTAAATTATTAGAATGTATATATTAACCAATTCTTGTTTGTGTTACAGACTCAGGCGGACAGACGACAGGAGAAGAATGGTCGACAGAGAAAGGATCCTCCTCCAAGGTCTCGGCGGCCGAACACACAGCGTGGGAGAGGTCCAGTGGCAAGAAGTGGGCCGGTGAGAGTGGTGGCGGACAACAGTGGGAAAGTTCCTCAGGGGGTGCTCAGGGATCCCAGGCGGGCTTTAATGAGGAGTCGTCTAGTGGATCACAGGGAGGGTCACGTCAGCAGTCCGGGGGAAGCTGGTCTAAAGGATCTCAGTCAGGGTCAAAGAGAAGCTGGAGCAAAAAGTGGGGCAGCTCATCCGGGGGTTCTGAACAGTCGGGAGGAAGCTGGTCTCTCGGAGCACAGGGAGGAAAAGCATGGAGAAAGGAGTGGGGAACTAAGCCCGGCTCTGACAAATTCTGGAGCACGGAGTGGGGCTCAACCTCTGGTGGTGCCAATGGAGCTGGACGAAGCCAAGGGTCACAACAATGGAGCGAGGGGTCAAGAAGGGGATCCAGTCAATCAGGAGGACAATGGAGCGAGAGTTCACAGGGAGGATCACAGGGGCAGTGGAGTTCCCAGGGATCCCAGCAGTCTGGTGGATCCCAGTGGACAGAGGGCTCTGAAGGGGGCTCAGGGGGTCAGTGGGAGAGAACGGAAGGAGGTTCTGACGATAGATCCGGCGGGCAATTTGGAGTAGAACAGTCTCAAAGCTCAAGTGGATCATCCGGATCTGCAGGGTCCAGTGGTTTTGGTTCACAGTTTGCTGAATCCCAAAGTGGTTCTGGGGCTTCCACAAATGGATTTGGCGGAAGTCAGAGTGCATCATCAAGTGGATCCAGGGCGGGGTCTAGCGGATTTGGGTCCAATTTTGCTGAATCCCAAAGTGGTGCTGGAGCTTCAACGAATGGATTTGGCGAAAGTCAAAGTACTTCCTCAAGTGGGTCTAGGGCGGGGTCTAGTGGATTCGGGTCCAATTTTGCTGAATCCCAAAGTGGTGCCGGTGCTTCTACCAATGGATTTGGAGGAAGTCAGAGTGCTTCCTCAAGTGGGTCTAGGGCGGGGTCTAGTGGATTCGGGTCCAGTTTTGCCGAATCACAAAGTGGCGCCGGAGCTTCAACCGATGGATTTGGCGGAAGTCGAAGTTCATCGTCAAGTGGGTCCAGGGCTGGGTCTAGTGGATTTGGGTCCAATTTTGCTGAATCCCAAAGCGGTGCATCTGCCTCATCAGGTCATGGAGGAAGTCAAAGTTCATCGTCAAGTTCCGCTGGTGCAGGTTCTAGTGGACATGGATCTAGTTTTTCCGAGTCTCGCAGTGACGCGTCAGCGAGCTCAGGAAATGGCGGAAGTCACAGCCAGGCGTCCAGTGGTTCTAACGCGTCTTCCAGTAGTAATGGTGGTTCTCCCGGCGCCTCCAGCGGAGCTTCTGCGAGCGCCAAAGGAGGAAAACATTTTGGATTCAAAGGATTTAGACATGGTGGCGGAGATTAGGAATGGTCAGTATTTCTATATCAGAAAAAATTCAAATGCAGCGAATATTAAAAATTTAAGAATAATTGTTCACAGATAATTTTTTCTTTTCTTCTTTTTGCACACAGTATAATTTTATGAAATGTATACTTTAAACGAGGTTGTTTCTATGTCTTTACCATAACCTTGTTTGAGTAAGATTACTCTAAGACTTTCAAAACGTTTTTTATTCTTTTCAGATTGAACGGCTGCATCATCAACTCAAAAAAATCCATATCAATAATTATTTATTTATTCCAATGATAAATATAACACAAAAATTTTTTGTTCTTTGTGTTTTAGGGACATACGCAATTTACTTAACCTACTGATAGTTTTTCAAGATATTCCTTAATTAAGATTATAGTGCAATCAGATGTCCATAGACAAAAAAGAAGCATGCATTACCAGGGTTTTTGAGAGATATCAATTGATTAAAATCCTTGGATGATTCAAAAGAAAAATATATTAAAAAATTCTTAACATATATTCAAGATGTTTCTTTTATCAAAAATTGTTTTAAAAGAAGTGGACAAAACCATATATTTATAGACATTAAAATATAGCACACAGTTCCTTGGATTGGAACTCTTCAACTCCATGAGAAAAGATGAAAAGATCAAACTACGTTGCGTATATGTCCTAAAAGTTTTTGTCTTCTCAAAACCAAAAAGAAATAATTCGTTCTTTCGAAAGTCTACCGCTAAAAGTCTCCGAAAAAAACTACACATATTACTTTTAAGATTTATTGTAAACAGATAATAATTGATATATCATAAAATTGATACAGAACCATAAAGGCAAAGAAAATACTAAGATGAAATATTGATAAAGAGAATAAAAGGACGGTTATATAAATATATATAGCTAAAATCTGTACATTGTATTTGTTCACTAACAATATATGAATTCAACAAAAACATAACAACTAAATGAGACAGTACTTAAAGTACGTGACTTATATCAAAATAACAAACAAAATAACACTGATAAAGCACTTTCTGCTTTGTCACAAAACTGGAACCATTAATTGCCGGTATATTGATTCAACACGATTAAGCGCTACAGTTCTGTTTTTATTTCTATTTACAATAAATTAAGAAAGCACCGCCATAACCACAAAAAACTATGGAAATAGTTGTAAAATGCAAGTAACACATTATGATTTCTTCTCATTTTTATTAATATCTATGCAGTGATATATATTGTATATATATATCGCCTCCAAATCTACATTATCATTGTCCTAATATCCGTTGTATTTTATAGGAGGAAAATGGTTGAACCTTGTTGGCTCCTCATAGTTTGGAGGATTATAAAGTCCCCATTTGGGGGGAGGTACCTCCATTGGGTAGGGTTTGGGGTAACTAAACTGACCCAGGTAATGCTTGTTGTGAGGCATTGACCTTTGTACATCCTTCATCATGACGTCATTTTCGCGCGGTATGAAGTCATCGTGGACTCGGCTTGTTGGTTTAGATGGTCGTTCATAGTGCCAGTTGATGCATTTGTAGTCACCTGAAAAAAAAGACAAACAATATTTGAAAAGCTTATAATTAATATCCATAAGGAAAATACCACACCTGTGTACAATCATCTGTTTGTCAGATGATTATTTTGACTGGTGTATAAAGGAATGTGGACATTTAAATCAGTGCTTCTTGGTGAATGAACACGAACTTTAATATTGCAAGCTACAGGAATTACATACATGTATGTCACTTGAGAGATCGATCTGTATATTACTGTTCAAGCATTTAAAATTTCCTTTTAAGTTCGCAAATATTTCCCATTTGTCTAGTTAAATGCATTTTTATAGATCAATGACAAACAGTGGTGTGGCATATATAATTCATTTTATTATTTCAGTCCTATTTATTACTTCGTCTGATTGTGTCTCGCTCTCTGTTGTACCAGTCGGTGTGTGTAGAAGTCGATCTGTTGGCGTACCAGTCCGGGTGTTCACGACCCCATTTTCTCCATCCAGCCTTTTTTTTTCAAGAAAAGAAATTGTTTATTCCTAATTCTTGAAAACGTCATACATTAACTAATCTAACATCATTGCATCTGTCTTGATATTTGAATGTTCCTTTTGATTGAAAATATTAATATTACTAAAACATATTCATTATATTTTGTATTTTTTTTTAATAAGAAAAACAATTTTATTCAAGAGTTAACAAACATGTAATTCAAAACAAAGACAATTTAATAATAATAAAAAAGAGCACAGACCTGTCGAACATCTGGATGACTTGAATGGTATATTTTCCATTCATGTAATTTGGGCTGCCTATAAATAAAGGTTATGTTTAAAAACAATTTTAAACACGATGGTTAGAAGAGCTTGGTTGCTTTTGTTCATACGAACCATTCTTTCGGTAATTTGGCAGGCGTTGACAGGAACTGCATAGAGGCAGCCATGATTCCTAAGTCTGAGGTCTGAGAGAGTGCCACTTATGTTGTAACTAATTTAAAGTCGGGACATTTAAATAAGTTTTTAGTTTTAAAGATGAAGTTAGATAAAAATCCTTTCAATTAGAAAGAGAGGATTTCCCATAAAACGAAGCGATAAGCATACATGTACGATAGATTTATGTTTGGCATTAATGACATTGATATAAGCGATATCGATTTTTGGGGCCCTCTCCATAGGAACGTTTACTAACTAACTACTTAGTAACACATCAAGACACCTATAACAATGAAAATAAATCTATCAGATTTAAACTGTTTCCGCTCTATAAGATATATCTATATGCTTCTTATAAGTAATGTGCATTTTCTAAGTATTTTAAATGACATTGCATTGCATATTTTTATTTACTTTAAATTCCGCCTTGTTTACAATTGTAATCTTAAGCGGACCTGAATACACACACAGACACTTAAGCAGACCTTTTAACAGACAACACAGAAATATGGCGATGGCAGACACGCTGTTCTTTAATGGTCGACAAGATCGCTATCCTTATCATGTCAACTACCCCCCAACTGTGCCGAGGTACCCCAGCTCTCAGGAGATGTTCAGGTGAGGAAGGGGGGGGGTGGTGCAATCATATATCTACTACATTATCATCAGAAAAGTTTTATAGTATGTTGTAGGTACTGAGTAATATTGTTAAAAAATTAACCTGGGGAGTGCCTATAATTGATGAGTATGACATTTGTTTGAGATGGACCTCCATAAAAAATTCTGGATCCACCTATGTAATAACATACTTCACCAGAATGATCAACCTTTAGAGAAATCAAAAGTGAGAGGAGCTACAGTAGAAGGCTATTCTCTGATAGTGTCCTCGAGCTCCAGCACTAGGACTGATGTTTTATTTTGCTGCGTTTTGTCAGTGACCTATATACTATACCAGGGATATATACCAGGGACCTAGTATATAGGTCCCTGGTTTTGTCTCATAATTTTTTTTGGTGGTGCAATAGAAAATTTTGCGTCATTTTATTATGACGTCACAATCAAAAAGCTTTGACTTGTTTTCCATTAGCCAATCAAACTGAGTTTTACAAAGCAATCGTATTTGTTTGGATTATATTGTGACGTCAAATAATTGTTTCGAAAAAGCATTCATAACTTCATAACTAATCACTACTGTACACAACAATAATTATGTTAAATTTGATGGTATTGAAGTATCCTGTACAAAGGTATTTGTTTGCAATTTCTGAAATATATGATATATACATGTAGGCGATAAATTTGTTCTTTGTTACATTTATATATTTTTTTATTTTGAGATTGATATTTTTTAAGGCGGGAATCTCCAGACAAATATACTAAAGTAGTGGGAAGAGTAGCTCACCAGGAGTTCAACACAAAAATCGCCGAAAGGTCGTCCCACCAGGTAAACAAACTTGACTGTGATCATTTTACACTAAACTAAACTTTTTTGGCAATTTGAATTTTGCTGAATGTTTTTTCATTCCAAAAACAATTGAAATGAAATACCAGAATTTTCTTTAAACGCTGTTTAATTGTTTAATATCGTGTTTTGTAGTCTTGGTATGACAAATGGTACGATTCCGGTACTCCCAAACTCCGCAGGGAAGAACTTCCTAAATTGGTGGACCGTCACGAACCCTGCAGTCAACCGTGGCAATACACTATTGGCACCTCTGCCGTCCCAAAGTGGACAAAGGAGGGCAAGGATTGGCCAATATCTAAAGCCTACCTGAACCAAGGCAAACCCGCTACGGAAACCACGCGTGCGCGAGGCATCAACCGTCTGTCATTGCCGAAGGAAGAGAATCTTTACCCGTTCTCCAATTATATGACGTCACAGTACAGGAAACCTGTGTATTCTATATTTGGTCATCTACAAAAAGACAAAGTTTATGGAGTGACACACCAACACAACAGGCACGGAAATATGCCGTTTGAGGATTACTATTGAGTCGAGGACGGTGCAAAAATTATATAGCATATTACTTAATATTACTTAGAATATATATTTTCATTCTTAGACAATTTATTTGTGTTGATATAATTTGTGTTTTAATTGTCTAAAGACTGTAACAGTAAATCT
This sequence comes from Saccostrea glomerata, assembly GCA_003671525.1. NCBI lineage: Eukaryota > Metazoa > Mollusca > Bivalvia > Ostreida > Ostreidae > Saccostrea > Saccostrea glomerata. Next base: position 2,292,116 of record PRKT01000032.1, read on the forward strand.
TGTCCTTTAAAAGCCGTTCTTTACATTTTTTGTTGAAAATCTCTAAACTTCATGTTTACTTATTATGTTTAATGTCTGGTATGATTATTGGGAAATGGGCTCCAGAGATGTTATCTAATTTTATGTTTATATAATCTATAAAATTTGTTTTTAATAAAGTAATTGTTATGAGGGGTATTTGAACAGTTTTGAATATTTTTGATTTGATCATTCTGATTAAAATGAGTTCTTTGACTCAGGCACATAGCATCAGGAGGAAGCCCCCCTCCCTTTCAAGTCAGAAGTTTTTATAGAAAATGATGCAGTCTCTGAGCAAAACATTTGGTACTAAAAGAAATTGGCACGGAAGGATTTTATTGTCAACTAAGGATGGACTTAATTCAACGGCTATGGCAGTTGTACCTTAACACATCTATTTCATATTTTAGGGCTAACTGCTAAATGCAGCGACATATTTTAGGAAATAAAGACTTTTGTTTGTTTTTCTAATAGCTCTTCCAATCATAATTAACCTTCGGTGACAAAATGTATTGGGGTGTCAACCTTTTTTCAGTTGACTTTTTATATCAATTTAAGAAATCTCACTTGTACCTCTCAATGAGAGAAACGAAACCGTAGAATATCGAATTAATTTGGCAGGGGTCTAACGCCCATAAGTGGACCTAGGACCCTGGTATGTAAAAATAAATTATGCATATGGGGGTCTGAATAGTTGTCGATTTACAATGAAACTATGATGATATGAAAAAAATTACTTTCTTTGATCGCCTAACATTTTATCAAAAAGTACACAAATGTACATGTATATCAGGCCCGTGACGATTTTAATAAACGGGGAAAACGGGGAAACTTCCCCCAAAAAATCTATTAAAAAAGAAAGTATATACGTAAAGTGTTAAGTTTCAAAAGGAAAAACGTATTCCGCGGGATTTGGAGGATGGTGGTGGTGGTAAGGGGGGTAGAAGTGGGTGGGTTGTTTAATTGGATCTTAATTTCTATTAAAGCATGCATCCTCAGATTATATAAATTCAATTTTGTTCTATTCATGACCCACGGGGGTAGGATGGGGCATCAATGGGTGATCAAAGTTTTACAAAAGCATGTTGAGGAAAATACATGGAAAAAAATCTTTAAAAGTCGTATTACGTCGAGCAGCAAAGCTTTGAAAAGTCATATTTGTATGGGAACATCCTCAGGTTAAATTGAAAAGATTCAATTTTGTTCAAATCATGACTTTCCGAGGATCCACCTTTGCAAATAAAGTTTTATTTGAGAATTTATATGGTTTTAAAAAAATAAAAAACATATTTTTCAGTTTTCCAAATCATGACCCATGGAAAAGGGAATCGAATCGCAACCTGGATTCGAGCTTGTTTTAATTGGTATATTTTAAATCAAAGAATAAAAAATAGATTATTAAGTAATTTATCTGTTAATGTTCATGTATCTCAAATTACACACATATTCATTAATTTTTGGTTAATTATTCAGAAGAAAAAAAAAACCCCACTTATTCGAGAGAGAGAGAGAGAGAGAGAGAGAGCGAGCGAGCGAGAGAGAGAGAGAGAGAGAGAGAGAGAGAGAGATTAATAAGATCGGGATCGACATTCGTTGAAACGTAAATATGGTGGAAGTGAATTCGTCAGGAGTTTTTACGAATGAAATCAACATGGGTTTACCATGAAAAATTAAGATCTTTGTAGCCATTAAAGGAAATTGCATTTGTATAGATATGTAGATAACCATTGCGTCATCGGATGAGGGATGTCGTTCTTCAGTAGAAGAAAGGGTAAGCGTTAAACACCCGGGGTCAGGCGTTATTATGTCTTGGAGGCGTATCTCCCGATCCCAATTTATGATTAAAACTGGTGAATGCGGAAAAATAGCTGAAAATCGTAATAAATATGTGCTAACGTGTAAGATTTATGATAGTTTATGCTTTTATAATTGCAAAGTAGTTTCTTTGTTTTGGTTTGATTTATTTTATTTTCATATTTACTAATACTTGTAAATTGTGTCATTCTGATGATTTATACGGCGATCTTTTTAACTTTTCAGATAAGAAAAGTGATCAACAGAAGCCCACAGAAACCTCTCTGAAAAGAAATAATTCTCAAAAAAGTACAAAGAGCCTTAGAAAAGTACAACTAGAAAATGGAGAAATAAGTGATGGTAGGGTCATATCAAATGCCTTTAGAAAGCAGTAGGTCAATACAGGTATTGATGTTACCTATGTTGAAAGATGATGTATTGGTGCATTCTTTTGTTTTTTCAGAACAAGGAGGATCCTTTGAAGGGAGAAGTCGAATTGGACCAATACAGCTTTGTGTTGAGGATGATGGAGATCTTGGTGAGCTGACATTAATCTGTTCATACATGTAGTTCTAGTGATTGTAGACCAGAGATTTAATTAATGGAATGCTTTAGCATGAGTCATCCAACAGTTGACCTGCTTGTTCATTGACATCAAATAATTTTTGAAAATGCTACACTTTCTATTAAAATTTTATTTTAAGAATGCTTGGTTAACAACAGAGGAACTTTAATTATATTTAACCATTGATTTGAATTCTAATTGCGGATGCCATAGTATAACAGCATATCTGGCCATGGCGACAAATTGAATACCACACATTGTGTACATATTTAACATCATTAAGAATTTTTATTAATTTATTTGGTTAACTTGATTGATTAATACACAAAATGTACATGTACAACTTTTAAAAAGAACTTTTCTACTTACAGGTGCAGTGGTGAAGGCACCAGTATCCTCTGTTAGACATTCCAAGCTCTCTAAAACCCTAGAGGAAATTCTCAAAGACAAGAATGCCCTGTCCTGTTTTATTGAATTTCTGGAATCAAGGAAGGCCGGTCAGTACATTAAATTCTGGCTGGATGCGGAGAGTTTCCAGGCCTCCACCTGGAGTAGACTGAGGAGCCACTCCCTAAACTCTGCCAGGAGGTCAACATTATCCAGCAAACACTACCGCTCACCTTCTGACATAACACCCAGTGTTAAACAGGGGACAGAGGACAAACTGGACTCTGGAAGTATTGGTTCTAACCATACACTGACCGAGGAGAACTCATCTGGGATGGTGGAAAGTGAAAATCAAACCAATGGTGTGCCAACTTGGATCTCATCTGACACAGGGCAGTCAAAGTCTAGACTGGATTTACCAGAGTCAGCAATGTTAGAAACTGTGATAAAATCCAAGCCGTCGAGTCTCCCAGCAACTCCTATGGACCCTGGAGTCAATCACCTGCCGGGATCCTCCGGCCCTGACTGTGATAGGAGAGACAGTGTGGAATGTAGACTTAGTGATGCTGTATCTACTAGTGCAATCAAGAGAACTGAGAGTCTCAAAAAAACTAATTTACCAATGGAGGAACTTGCCAATAAACTCAAGAAAAGTACGAATTCAGCTGTCTATGGTTTTTAGATACATTGTAAACTTTACATTTTGCCCACAATTCTCAATTTAAAAAATAGGTTAACTTTAATTCATTAGTTAATATTTTCTCCATGTGTACACTGTTTGCATATACATGTTTGTAAAATATATGAGTATATTTAATTGTTAGGCATTGCCAGGGATGCAGTGAGCATCTTCCAGAAATACCTATCTCATGATGCCTCCAGTCCTGTCGAGATAACAGATGAACTCAGGAACAGATGCATGGGTCTGTGTTTATTTATTGCTTCATGAATGAAATTTCTTGAAATAAATATATCAGTATGTTTACATAATTATAATCTTAGACAGAAATTAAAAAGCATATGAAAAGTTCAGAATATATTTGAATAGATTTTTTAATCATCAGATTGTACCTTGCGTATTATATCATTTTGCCAAAAGTGTTCATGATTTAAATGTTCTATTTATTCTGATTTCAGCCAAAATTTGCCGAGAGGATGGAGAGGTGGATCCGGCCTGTTTTGCAGACTGCCAGGAATTTGTTCTGAATGTCATGAAAACAGAGTAAGTAATGAGTATAGGGATGTGACTGTTACACCGAAACTTTCTGTTTTTAAATAAAAACGCCCAAAGTTTCCAACAAAGTTTATTTTGTATTCCCGTGTAACACTTTACACACAGGACCCGACTGAGTAACTAATTGAACACACAAATTCTACGCTAGATATTAAGAACTGCCCAAACTACAGACTGTCAATCACTGCTAAATTAACCCGTTAATTGTGAACACTATGAATTCTGCATTTTCTCATGGCCAGCACTTCAGACATTCAATCCCCCTGAGACTCGGGTGATAAAAGTCAGCAATGCTGATACAAGAGCTAAATTTCCCAGCCAAATCTTAATGAGCGGTCAAGACCTTATCACATAAACAGATCACTGCAGTCTGTAGCTTAGAGCAATTACTACAAATCAACAAGATTAAGATGATATAAATCAAGCATTAATTATACAAACAATTTCACACAAAATTTCACTTTAACACCTCCCTTCCAAAGATAAAAATTTAACTGTCAATAGTTGAATTTTTTTCCAAGTTCATAATTCTGTA
>PRKT01000032.1:2303523-2319632 GCA_003671525.1 Saccostrea glomerata
CCAAAAACTGGAGATATATCAAAGAAGTCAAGATAAAATTTACACCATTTTTTGCCTGAAAATCACATATTTTGTCCAATATTTCAAAATTAACATCACTGACCCCAACCTTTTCTTTCATTATTTTAAACTACGCGATACTTATGACTGATCAGCACTTACGTCATACAAAGCTTGATATAAGAAAATATTATATTGCCTATTTATTTTTCTAATACCCAAAATATGTTATGTTTTAGTGCAAAAAGGTCACATAATTAATTACGCGCATTAATTTGCAAGATTTGATCAATGATAAATATTATTCAAACTATTTTACGTAAAGTAAGAATAAATTTATTGCCATGGTTACAGCTGATAAAATATAATAAGAGATAATTGTATAAAAGTAATAAACTAAAAGGTTAAAATTTAAGTGGAAAAAGGTCAACTTAAATGTACCATACATCAGTTCGATGCACACTGACCCCCTATTTTCTCTGCGATTTTGAGTCACATTTTCTGAGTACTTATCCAAAATATACTTCTCAAAAATTCCTTGATATAAGAAATTTGAGGAGTGACATACCTTAAAGGAGGAATTCTACAGCAAAATTTTAATTGTATTTTTTAAAAGATTTTATCAATATCAATTGGTGTATATTTTTCATAAAATTGATAATTTTTAGCAACAATTAAAAACACCGCTTATCTGGCTTTTAGTGACATGTTTTATAAGATGTTAATATTGTACCTTCATTAATGGCAAGCTTAAAACTGAAAAAAATAAGGCCTCTTAAATTCCCCACCCCATCCCTAATTAAATTGGATTTTTAAAATTATTTTTGAAGATAAGTTGTCAAAAATTCTCTTTACATGTCTTGTGTAGAACTGTTTATTTTTGGAATTTTAAATGTTTTTTTTTTAAATAAAATATATTTATTGTATGAACAAATATTTGTTTGGTGTTTTCATTTACATGTATCAAGTATTTAATTTTAAGTTTATTTAATATGGTACATGTATTAATGAACTCCAGATTTCATTATTAAGATCAAATACATATTCTTCAATAATGTTTAAATTTTCTTGAGAATTTAAAGTGTAAATACTATTTCTACAAGTTTCCTTACAAAATATAAGATAATATTTGTTACATTTGTAACATTGTTATGAAACATATGTGAAATGTTCAAGAGGTGGAAATTTCTGAAATATTTCTAATGAAAATTTCTTGAATTCTGATGCATGTATTCATGTATCACATTTATTTAATTGCGACATTTGAAACCAGATGAGGCTTCAAGCAATGATTTTAAGAAATTTTTTTTTAAGTTTCTGTGGCCAAAAAATCTAAAATTCACTGAGCCTCTTTAGAAACAGGCATTATTTTTTTTATGTCAGTCATCAAAACAATACCAACTGAATTTTTTGTACTCTTATAACAATAAATATAATTCATACTTAACTTTTAATAATGTTATTCCAAACATTTTTATTCAAAGTTAACCCCCTTCCCCGCAGTCACGCATTTTAACGCATATACCATTTCCTATTTCTAACGCAAAATCACGCATATACCGTTTCCCCGCAATCATGATTTTCACGCACTTTAAAAAGTTCATTTAATCTTTAATTTAATGCCAATTTCATTCTGTTTTATACTTGCAAAAATCTCATAAAATAGGAAAAGTCATATTTGTATTAAAATTCTACGTCATAATATTATTTACGCTAAATTTTAGAGAAACGTGCACCACGCTTTGGGGTGCTTGCGGGGAAATGGTAAATTTCTATTTCTATGACGTGAACATTAAGTGTATGTTGCATAACAGTTCAGTAAGTTGTAAAGAGTTAATTCATAAAAGTTAAACTGTTTTAACAATTAAGAAATATGTATTGTGTATGGGAAGGGGAATAACTCAATTTTCTATTTCATTTTGAAAAATAGGATATTGAGTTATTTTCCTTCAATATTTCAATAAAATTGATCATTGCAACAGTATTTTACCACAGTGCTATCAGAAATTAAACATATTTTTTGCCTATTAGTAAATATTTTGGGTATATTTCAAAGAATCACAAACAAGGTCTTAAGGAATGTGTTATCAGACCTTTATATTATAATGTATGTTGACAGCAATAATCATACAAATACTAAAATGTGGTCTGAAGCATATATAAATGCACTAAAAATGATATGAATATTAAAATGAATTAAATCATTTATACTACTGCATCATGATACATGTATCACATGACATTACACATATCCTCCCAGCTTATCAATGTTGATTGATATAGACTAATGTGTATAGAAGTTCTTACAACATTTCCCATTGTTTTGACTTTGCAGTATGTGGAACAGGAGGGAGGGTCTGAACTTCTCCAGTTCTGGCTGGCTGTGGACAATTTCTGGCAGCACCTCATGTCTTGTGAGGGCACCTACGACGGCATGCAGGCCCAGAGTGACGCCATGGTCCTGTACGACAAGTATGTAACTGATTGTTAACGCCTACGCCTAAGATATACCGGTACATTAAAGAAGGACCTCTACTTATATTTTAAAATATTTTGTATGTATTCACTTGTTTTCCTCTGTGTTCTAGGTATTTTTCTCTTCAAGCCTCCCACCCCCTGGGATTTGATGATAAAACTCGATTTGAAGTGGAGGGGAACATTTGTCGTGAGGAAGGCCCTCTCCCAGATTGTTTTATCAAAACCCAGCACATTGTTTACCGCACGATGGAAAAGGTGTGTTGATAGCATTTCAAAAGTAGGAGAAATATTGAGATAAAGCAAATTTGAATGTCATGGTGAAAATGATGGCCAAGGAAAGCAGTTTTAAGAAGTGTTGTCATTTGAAGTAATCTCCATAATAATTTCTTTCAGTCCTTTTTCCCAAGTTTTTTACAAAGTGAGATTTACTACAAATATTTATCAGAGCTAGTCAGCACAGTAACCATAGCAACAGATTTACCAAAACAAACCAGACACAAAAGACAAGGTAAACAACATTGTTCTTGTGCAATGTGTCATCATTTCTAACTATAGCTTAATACTGCATGTTAAAGTATTACACATTCTGATCCTTGATTACAGACAGTGATGCCTTGTCCGTACACAGTGGACAGAGTGTGGGGAGTGAGAGCATTAAGAACACACTGTTAGCGATGGACACCAGTCACCTACGCAAGTCTGTCTCCCCCCTCCAGGAAACAGACATGAACGTCGACCCTCGGCTACTTAATCCAGAACTTCTCTGGAAAAGACCAAGTCCCGGGTAAAAAATTAAAATCTTTTATTTATGTTCTGTAAAAGTATAAATAGACTGATATATAGTTTGTTTATCTACAAAATGGGATGTTTTTTAAATATTAAAAATGGATATTTTTGTTTATTTCAGGATGTCAATGGGTAAAGTGGATGAACTTGGTAGATTTATGTCTGAATTGGATCCTCAGCCAGAAATTGATAAAGCCAAAGGTAGGGATATTTGTGTTACCATCTGTATGTTTTACTCATAGTTACTGTTTACAGTTATTTTGACTTTCTTTGTTTATGAACCTAGTTTGAATGGTTTGTATCTCAAAGATATGCATTTTGAGCAAGATTTAGGTATTGTTGAAATTGACATCAGAATATGAAATGGTGATATTTTTTAAAACAACATTAATTCAAACAAGTGCAATACTTTAACAAAATTCATCCATGTCTTTAAAAAAAACAACTATTTACATGTGTAATCATTAATAATAATTTTACAGGCAACTCAGGATTTTTCAAGATAAGAAAAGGCAAGGACAAGGTGAGTTTTTATAGTTTAGGGAAAAAATCAAACCAATGATTAAAAAAAGGATTAGAAGCTTACAATAATCTCTAAATCAAACTGATATTGGCAAAAGAAGGGAAATAATTTGAAACTCAAAGTAATCTTTAAATGAGTATGTTTTATGCAAACTGGGATAATTTTTTTGTTAAAGCATTGCTGTCACATTTCATTTTATTCAGTCCAAAAAATAATATACATGTAAGTAGTGAAGTAGGGTATCACCTGTCAGGATTAGATGCATAACCAGTTGGGCAGTACTGGTACTTGGGCTAGATGTAAAGGACATAAATCTACAGGTTGGGTGAAGCATCTTGTTACCTGTATCTGTTTATATCAAATGATTGTAGGAGCAGGAGGACATGGCTTTAGAGATTGCCCAGAAGATTATCAGTGATGTCACCTCTGTAACTCAGGCTATTGGTGCTATGCAAACCTTTGATCCACCACCAGATTCATAATTCTCAACAGGTGCCACAAACCGTGCAATACCTTGTTTTTTGATTGGTTAATATGTTAAGGTTTTAGTATATTTTTATTTCCCTGCCATGAAATGGTCAGGTATAAATTGTTACCCCTTTTCATTCTAGTTAGGTTTGAGGACCTTTTATTTGCTTATATTTTTTTCTTGATTACATTATTTAAATTCAAATTTCAGTTTTTTGTTAATTGGATCAATTTTAAGAGAGACCTTGAAAAATTTCTTATTATTAACTGTTTATTGTGGTGTTTTTGTTGTTGTTTTCTCCAATTTTAAGAAGCTTTAATTTATGGTATAATACAACTGTTTTTAGAAAACAAAAAGTTAATTTGATATTCTTCTCTAGTTTCATTTCCAACCATTTTTCCCAACATTACCTAGACATTCTAATACAGTGTATTTCAAACTTTAACGTCAGGGGGCATTAGTGTCATTCAGATATACCTTGTTTTAATTCTAGAAATATTCAGTTCTTTGAACGACAGAAGTTCTATGAAATCTTTCATCAATATTGAATTGTTTATGAAATTGTGCCAGAATGATGCATTTGATTTTGTTTTATTTAATGTTTGAAAGTTAATGTTCAATGTTTAAGAATGTTATCTTCTATCATCAAAATGAAACTACAAGTAAATGAAGCAGTTCAAAACTTTTATGTCTTTCAATGCACCCAAGGCTTTGTATGCAGTCAATTATGATGATATCAATCCAAAAAAGTGTTGCCCATGAGTGAACTAGAGACAAACTGACCATGTACAAGAATTATTTGATTGATATGCTCTTTTTAAAATACAAAATACATGTATATATATATATAAGTTTTAATTATTAAGATGTTTAAGGCAGTGTAACTTGTGCAGCTAAAGTATTTTATGAATGGTTTGGAGCGTTTTTAGTGTCTGAAAGAGAATTAACCAATGGGTGCCAAAAACAGAAGGTATTTTTCTACACAACTTGCTATTGGCAGACTATGTAAGCCAGATAAATTAAGAAACAGCCAGTTTCCTGTTATAAATGATCACATTATTATTGTTTGCTGCTGTTTAACAAGTTATTTTTTGTGAATCAAAATGATTGAACATACTACAATAAAATCTATATCCTGGCTCAAATTCTACTTTAACAGCTAAAAGCATTGCAGAATGATGGTTTTGTTTATTAGAAAATGCATGTATCTGTCTTGTTGAGATGCTCACACACTGATTACTAACACAGTGTAGTTAAAACCACTACATCAGTATTTGGCAAATCTGTAAACATATCTTGGCTATGTTGCTGTTGTTTCTATTTAATTCCCTTACACATATTGATATTTGAATAAACATGGTTGACTCGGTTACTGTGAGATTCAACAAGTGGAAGGTCAATAGTTCAAGTCTCAGATGTATTAAAAATAAAATGAGTTCTACGTGACTTTTCTTACACATCCAGCAATTTATTACACACTTAGTAATAAATACAGGTTTTTTGCATATGCGATATGGCTGACGTCACAATAGCCGTATTAGCCCTGCAGGGCTGATACGGCTATTGTGACGTCAATATCACAACCTTAGTAAATTAAACCACAAAAACAGTACTTGTGATCATACACAATTTTTGGTGGGTTCATTTTCTCTTAATTTTAACTTTTTGAAAATAAGGTTAATCTTAATTAACAAATACATGTAATAGATAATTTTCAAATTAGGATCGAGTGCATTGAAATAGAAGTAGAAACAAAACCAAATCATATGAGACAATAGACCATGTACATGTATGTAAGAAGTCCATGCATCATTATTTACTTGTATTCTTCTCAACTAAATGTATACTGTATTTTATTACTAAGTATGTAATAAACATATTAATACATACCCTTTACCACATCACATCCTGTATCAGCCCTCGACCAATATCAGCCCTCGGGCCTTCGGCCCTCTGGCTGATATTGGCGTCTCGGGCTGATACAGGATGTGATATGGAAAAGGGTATGTATTATTCTCTATATATCACATATTCCTTTTACATTATAGAGAATGGGACTATTTGGTATGGGTTATTTCATGCAGAGGAAGAACCTGTAATCTTATGTTGTTAAGCTGGGAGTTTAACTTTTCACATTTATAGAAGAGATGCTGCATATCACAGGCACTTGTTTCGTATACGGGGCACCTCCTTTTTATTTTTAAAAATAAGTTGAGGGTGCCCTGAATACGAAACAAGTGTCTGTGCTGTATAAATTAATACAAAATTCTACAAATAAGTAAAGGACAGATTTAGAGAGAGGAAGTATTCCCTCACACAGATCAGCTGTACTTTAATCCTGAGGTTGTGTTGTGGTGGCCGTATGAGTCAGACTTATCAAGATCCAGCAAGGTATTTTTACATGCTGACATCTTTTGCCAAATTACATAATTTTCAAGTAAACTTTATCAAATGTAAGTGATAAGTATTTGAGTGTTATGTCTTTATCTGAACACGTTTCTAAAAACTTCCCCATCACCCGCTTGTGCCTTACCATATTCTCTGTGAATCTTTTTGAGATATTTTTTCATTTCAAATTTTTCTGTAGCATTAAAATTACAGAAAAGTCACGGGCACCTGTAGACTTAGTTTCAATGTTGCTGATAGAATATTCCGACAAAATTATTACTATTTTTAAATTAATCCATTAATCATGGAAGTTGTTTAAAATGTAACTCCATGTTCAAGTGTTGGTGAAAACTTGAGATTGTCAGGTAATGGGTTAAAAAAAAGAGAATTTTTTTGGGGGTAGAGACTTACCTTTATAACGCCGAATTCTACCAACAAATCAAAACTGTGTTCAAGCAAATTCTATACGTCAGTACTACATGTAGTATTTTCAAAAGGGGGAAGCTATATAAAACTTTAAAAAATCAAAGTGATTGGTGTCAAGAAATGTCTTTGAAGTCCAGGGGAATGTAATATCCTAAATCAGGGTGGGTCAAGTACTGACACATTTAAATGTTACTGGGTTTAACGGTGTCCTCAACATTGCTCTAACATAGTGATTTGTAATGAAATAAAATGATCGATACAAAAAATAATAATTAAAGAATTAGATAACAACAAAACAAATATTACATAGGAGTGGATAGATGAAAGATTGTGAATATATAGTGAGTTTTTTTCTTTGAACTAAGTTATGAAGGATTAATTTTTTGAAAGTTAATGCATTGTCCTTGTAGGAGAAATGATGTATATTTGAACATATGTATCTTATTTGAAATTACCACAAAGTCGCACAAACCGTTTAGAATTAAAATTGTTTTGATATTAATTAATATATTTTTCCATAATCGGTAAAAGACGTAATGCATGTAAATTTTCAACGTTGATAAGATATGCTATGAAAACCTGTCTTGTGAGATCCGACCAATGAGAAGTCTCCAGGAAGCTCTCTTTTCGGGACTCCTCTTATCATGCCAAGGTCCAAGAAAGATAAAGGTTAGAAAACGTGTCAGAAACATGCACCGCTTTAATATATATGTCAGACCAGATAGTATACTAGTACCGGTATTTGAAATTCGGCACAGAAAGTGTAAAAAAAATTATATTTTTTTTCTTGGGAAAGGAAAATAGTTCTGTATCATTTAAATCTACATTATGCCTGCTCTGGTTATCTCTAGAATGACAAAAAGTATACAGTAAAAGTATATCATTGAGGGAGTTAGCAAGCTTCCAGTTCCCCAAGACCAGGGCTATTTCCCGAGGCGCAGCGCACCAAGAGAAATAGTCCTGGTCGAGAGGAACTGGAATCTTGTTAACTCCCTCAATGATATACTTTTTAACTGTTTTATTAGACCAATCCAAATAGAGGATTACGAATTGCTGGGAATTAGCTTCAAGACTAATGCACGGGGAATTAGTCCATTAACATATTAGACCGATACAAAAGTAAAATCTAGAGGATTACGGATAACCGGGGAACTAGTTTGCGAAGCAGGGATTAGCTCATTTAACTAACGCACGAGGAATTAGTCCATTCACTGAGATTTCTAGGGAATTATTAACATTTTACTGCCTTTCTTGTATATAGGGAAAACAGTAGAGGTATAATAATATGATATAACACATACATGATTCAGCATACTTCTTAAATGTCTGATATTATAACGAATTAACTTGTATCGATAAGAATTGTGACTTTAACAATTTAGAGGCCAACTTTATCTTAAACTATATTTTCCGTACATCACTCATAGTGGGGGGACCAACCCCCCCCCCCCCCCCTGTTGCTACGTCCCTGTTGTTAATAGGTTTTTAAAATGAAAGCACATTGGCGGTTTTATTATATACAATCATGTACTTATATTTTTCTTAAAACCTTTATGTTGTTAACCTGCTTGTTTGGTATGTGTAAAGAGAAACACTTATTAATCATTTTGATAAACGTGCAATTGGAATCGATTTACTTTGGTCTGAAATAAACTTAAGATAACCATTTTTCTTTTAAATTTTCCGGACAAGGAAGTGGAAATTGGGTCGACATTGGAGGCCACTCTGTGTTTGTTTGGTCAGTAAATGAGACCTCCACACGTCCTTATTAAAGTGTCTGATCTTCTATACTTAGTATACAGCATATATGAAACACGGTCAGACTAACTCTGATTAGCTAAATGTATTCCCTGATTCGCCAATAGTTTTGATTTTCTTCCCCTGTAAAAAATAAATGGTTTCCAGAACTTAGCAAGTTTGAAAAGCAAACGTACTTTTCGTACCCGTTGCACAAAATCATTTAAAGGAACTTTTCTTAATCCCCTTCCATTTCAAATCAACTTACTGAAATAAAAATTATATAACTAAACGAATGCTTTTCTTACATTTCAGTCTGATGTGAAATTACATTGCGTTTATGTTTAAAATGCATTTTTTCACTAATATTATTATTATGCAATGTATCTTCTTTTTTCGATGCTAAAAGGTTGCTGCGCACCTACTTTCTAAATTTTGTCGACAAAGGTCTAGTGATGAGGTTATGCGTATTGGTATTTGTTTGCTTTACCAAATACCCACCCCAAAAGGAAACTATCCATGCCCTTATATATAGAACACAGTTCAAGATGCTATAAATAGACCCAACATGATAAATCAGAAAGAAGGGGAATTCTTACCTGGAGAAAGAGTATTCATTTATACAGGTAGAAATCTGTATAAGAACGTGCAAACGACTGCACTTGTTGCTTATCTTCTTGAAAATCGGACATAGAAAATGATCAGAAGCAGAAAAATAATATCATTAACGGTGTTTTGGATTTTGACAACACCAGTTATGTCAAATGGAAGTGCCCCTGCCGGTTTCTTTAATTGGCAAGACCCTGAAAATAATCGAACTGATTTATTTTGTCCGACAAATTGTAAACATGACTTTTGCGATCTAACTAATATCCGTGTGGAAGAACAGCGGATGAACGAGATATGTCGATGTGCAGCGGTGCCTCTCTGGGAAATTGAAAACGAACTGGAACATGTTTCTTTGGAGTACACCAGCCGTCTTGGTCGAAGTTGGGTTGTTTCCTCTGGAGATATTCGAGGGGCGAAACCACAAAGCCTCACTCACAAAAACGGCTTTCTTGCCTCCCTTCCTGAAAACATTTGTTCTTGTCAACACTTGGTCAAAATTGATTTATCTGAGAATGAATTGACGGACATCATAGGTATCAATTGCCTGTCTAATTTGGATACCCTAATTCTAAAAGGAAATAAGTTAAAAACAATTAACAATGAGACATTTCAGGGAATGTCCAATCTACGTGTACTGGATCTCTCACTTAATGAAGTCAAAAGGATCGAACCACACACAGTATCTGGCTCCACTCTTGGAATGTATTTTGTTGATGTAAGTCACAATCACCTCAAAAGTCTTGACATTACAAATTTTGCCATTATAAATCCTTTTTGTGAAATAAATTATAACGACAATCAAATTGAGGAGCTCACGAACGAACTAACAATTCAGTTGGATCTGAAGACCAGCCTTGGTGACGGGGGGATTGTTAATTTGCAAAGAAACTTGTTTACCAAGTTCCCAGATTTCACCAAGCTTGGTATTTCAGACTTGACACAACTAGGGAAAGTATTCAGCTTCGGTTTCGATATAAGAGGATGTAAGTTAACATGTGACGGCACAATGGTGCCTTTTCTTGAATTATCAAAAGAAGTAATAGAGAAAATGTGGAGAGATTATTTCGATGTGAAATGCTACCAACCACCCGAGCTTGCAAACCAGTCGATCGCCTGGCTCACGAAAGAAGGACAGCTGGATAAATTTATAACTAATATAACCAAAGACTGCCCCACAGGTTGTCATTGCTACCAACAACCTAGCCAAGATCGAACTGTTGTCAACTGTACCAATACAAACATGACTCAATTACCTAAGAAGATTCCAAATGATCAAAATATAACATTAATTCTTAATGAAAATCAAATATCAGATATTAAAAACATGTCTTATCTGGAGCGCGTCTCTCACTTGGATCTATCAGAAAATGATATACAGAACATTCCGGAGTCTGTCGCAAACACGCTTGTAGTAAATGAAATTAAACTAACCCTCCATGGAAATCCATTACAAACAATACCGCCTCGTTTTAAAACTGTGGACCCATGTGACATGCATCTTGGTAGGCAAAACATGACTTGCGACTGCAGCAATGCCTGGATGGGTGCGTGGGTGAGTAGAGGATGTTACAATAGTTCTGAACTGACAGACATACACTGCAATGCCCCGTCCAGTAACATTCCGGTGGCTGAATATCAATTCGAAAACTGTGACGAACGCTTTGATTACAAGAGTTTATCCATTGGAATGGCTATACTTCTCCTCATTTTGAGCGGATTATTGGCCATTTTCTATTACTTTCGTTATGAAATTTTTCTTCTTCGGAAACGACTTCGTCAAGCCAGGAAACACAGGGGACAGTACAAGTATGACGTTTATATTTCTGTTAGTGAAAATAATGGC
Source organism: Saccostrea glomerata (assembly GCA_003671525.1). NCBI lineage: Eukaryota > Metazoa > Mollusca > Bivalvia > Ostreida > Ostreidae > Saccostrea > Saccostrea glomerata. The sequence goes on from PRKT01000032.1 coordinate 2,314,783, forward strand.
CAGATTCTATTGTGGATACAAAATATTTTGCTGCCCTTCTTGAATTCTAAATCTTACAGCGTATTTTTCCGACCGATAGATGAAGGTATTGGATCAGTGAAGGAAGAGAGCATCATCGATAACGTGAAAGATTCCCGAAATTTCATCGTCATCCTGTCATTGGATTACATATCAGATGACGACGACGATACGATCTGGACACAAATTGAGTGGAAACATGCTTGGAATTGCTTTAAGGAAGAAAGTAATGTACGCAATAAAATAATCATAAACTACGACCACCTTCGGTCAAGTATCTTTCCGATTGGTCCATTCAAGGCTTATTTACGCCTTGGCCTGGCTATCGACTTTTCCAATAGAAAACATAAACTACTAGAAGAAGTTGAGGAAAGACTTGGGTTGCCAAATAAGCAATGTTTAACAAAACAGTTTGGCTTAATGTCCTCCAAACCAAAATTTTGCTCAACATTTTATAAGCAACATATTATTCCTGACGTCCCAGATATAATCACTAAGTGCAGCAACGTAAAGCATACGTATGTTGTCTCTGATGACCGCAAGCTTAGAACTAAGGACAACTCAGAGGAAGATAATGGAATCTCTGGGGGTGTTTATTTACAGTCGGAAAATACCTTTGAACGTTTAGGATTTTATTCAAAGACTGGACTTAGGGCACCTGAACTCGTGCATATTGACATATTTTAAGAGGCGTATATTTGATATTGATATCACAGAGTGTACTTACAATGTAGTCAAGTTGGAAGATGTTTCACAATCATCCAGTAGATCTAGAATGAAAGCCCTTTTTATTATTTATTCAGTCATTGTTTTGTGAAATGCTATGCATTTTAGGACATACTGCATTGTAGGATACTAAAACATAATTATATAAACTAGAGATACTGTAAGCACTGAGTTCCCTAAAATATATCCCTGCCGCCCATATGATTATGATGCCAAAGTCCATGTTTTTCTCAGGGAGACCCGAAGTAAGTGTCAAAGTAAAAAAGTAAAATAGGCGGTCACAATGAGATGGGCCCCCTTCGTACTACCATTATTACAAAAATGTGATTGATTTATTTATTTATTTATTTATTTATTTATTTATTTATTTATTTATTTATTTATTTATTTATTTATTTATCATCCTGTGGTTTTCTATATTTTTGATCCAGTGTCAGACTATTCTGTGAATATGTGACAAATCCTACATTTTCATGATGATTCAACTTGTGGTATTGCACTTCTCCATGATAGACTTAATTATTACGTCATTTTACATTATACATCTATACTATTCAATTGTGATCATTGTACTCATATCGTAACATAATTTTGTTTATGCGCCCCCTGAGGGCCCTTGATTGGTGAATAAACATATTCATACATTAAGAATGGCAGTGTCCATGTTTTGCTATGGGACACCCAAAATATGTGTCCGATCAAAAAGTAAAATAGGATGAGCACAATGGCTATGTGTAAGAAATATTCTGTGAAATTTTCATAAAATTCATTCAGTGCTATAAGAGCAGTTGCGGATAAGAGATGGGTACCCCAAAGTGTAACGGACACACGCTCATACAGACGGACGCTCTTTAAGTAGGGGGTATAAATATGCAGTCTACATATACTTTATTAGTACACATCACAATTTTTCCTTTAAAGCCACCCTTATTCTTCCATTAACTCAAAAAACTTTTTTCCATCAATAAGTGACATCTAATTCAATGCAAAACCATAGATATAGCGTTTCTAGATATTGATATATTTGAGATTGACTTTGAGATCACATATGAGGGAATCAAGAGTATTTCCATACAGTTTCATATATCAATTCTAGAACAAGTAGACGTTTACAGGAAACAAGTTCATTATAAAATAAGCAAAAATTTAGTTATCTTCCTCTTTTACAAAAACTTTTATAAATATTTTTATCTTTAAAATAATGTCCGACAAAGCTTGTTGCAAAGCAATTCCGAATATTCGTGATTCGTAGAGGAAGATTCCTGTCCTTTATAAACGTGAACGACCCTTTTTGTCATTTCGTCTGTATCTCAGTATAAGAAACAATCTTCAATGTGGTAAGGATCATTTATAAGTACTCAAATAAATCTTTCAATATTTGATATTTACATCGATGAAAAGCGAAGAATGAATTACACCTAGTTAAATAAAACCCTAAATATCTATTCGTCTGTTTCCAGAATGCAGAGGGTGATAAAAAATTGGAAAGATTACAGGAAATTATGTACAAATTTTCAATAAACATAATGATTTCCAGTCAATGAAAAAATGAATTTGTATAGCATTGAATGAGTGTTAATGCTCTCCCCACAGATTTGTATTGCTTAAAGTTCTTTAAAGACCGATCTCTGTTTTGTAATTTTTACGTTTTTCATTTAATCAATACTCTTACATAATTTTTAGGATCAAGTATACATATCTATTCAAACAAGCCCCTATCCATATCCCTAAACAAGCTAACTGCCCTGAAGAAGAAAATAAAACATGTGTTTTCAACGCTACCGGGGTAATAAAGAACCATTCCTTAAACTATAAGTTTAAGATAAGTCTGTTTAAGGAGGCTGGGGGGGGGGGGGGGGGGACACTAACAAATAAGTTGGTTACATAGCTTTCAACTGTTTAGTTTAAATTCAGCATTTTATCAAATTCTGTGGACAATAAAATGACTTTGTTTGAAGAGATTATTGCATAAACTGTAAACAATTGACCAATCAAAAGACTTCACAAACATGCTACAATATTTCTAACAAATGTTGCTTATAGTTGCACATTTAAGTAGTTTTCATCTTGATACACAATTTAACATTCTCTTCGTACGGAGAATTTATAAATGATATAAAGGGTGAAAATAACTAACAGTGATTGATCTTCTCAAAACTTCAAACAATACAAAACATGTGAACAGGGCATAAACATGGACCTCCGGAAAAACAAGAGGTGGGATCAGATGCTTAGGAAAAGATAGCATCCCCTGTGAGCGGTGTCACACCGCCTTGAGCCCTGTGTATTGATCAAGTTAACACAACATCCCGTAGTCAAATTTAGTATAAGAATTAACAATTGGTATAAAATAATTCAGTCACAATACCAGGTAATAAGTTGTATTTGCTTATAAGTTCATTAGGCCAAAGAACTACAGAAGCTCTAATTTTTAACGAGGTTGTTAAATCCCTGCACCATCAACTTATGTGCAAGTAACCTACCTTGGTCTAAAAATTAATCGAACTCGGAGCATTCTCTTGAGTAACGAATAAGTTTAGAGACAACATCATATGCAGGTAAATGCGGAATATTACTAAAATTATAAGGAAAGCTGACGATGGAAAAGCTGAAGTCAATTCATTTAACAAACAAAGTAGTTGTTGGTTGGTTGATTGGGAATAATGTAAAATGATAAAACGTCGTCGATATATCAGTTTGTCGAGTTGAAGGCCACGGCTAGGGCCTTACTCTTAATCCTAAAACGAGGCAAGCTTTTGAGAAAGAACTTGATATTACAAGGATATGCCCAATCATGGCAAATAGCACATGACAGGTTTGTCTGACCGACAGGGGAGCTCCTCCATGGGACCTGATCCCACTACTGATGTTCTGAGAGCTCCTTGTTATTGACAATCTCCATATTTTAACCAAACTAAACAGGAATATTAATCAAATTCTTACAAAACATAATGATGAATAGCAGATTTGAATATAATACTCTAAGTTAGACGTTTAAAGATCTATAATTAGCGAGTGAAAGGGGCCTACATTTTTCCAAAATTATCCCCAGAAAAGGTGTTCTTGGTCACTGTGAAATGAAATATCTGGTATATATTGAGGTTACTTAGTTTTAAATGATAATTTCAAATTGAATGCCATGAAAATGCTTCAATTTATACATAATTCTATATTATAGCTGTTATTTACGGGAAATCAATTGTGACATCATAGTCGGCTAGTTAAGCCATGCAACAGTTCATTCTGTGACCAGGTAAACAGTGCATGCTATTCAAAAACATTACGATGAATCAGGAAATAGTTCAAAATTACAATTTATGTACATGTAGTAGGTTAGGTAATAATCTAAAATGATACATGCTATGTTTACCCACTACCTTTCTTACTGATATATATCAGAGTTTTATTTTGCACAGGTAACTCAAAGGAATTTTCAACAGAGTCTAAACTTCCTGAGGATATATATTTGTTAATTTATTATTGGATTATTGATTAAATCCTTTCCGGAGAAGAACAAATATCCTGCAAAGCTAAAATCACTTAAATAGGATCCAATACATGGGGTGTCAATAAAAGTTTTTTTTTTCAAAATGGAGTTGAATTTCCCATATGACCATACTTTCAAAAAGAACATACTTACTTTCAATAACATTTTTAAAATATAATGCTTCTATTACATACTAGGGGTGATCAAAAAGTTCGCAAACTAATTGAATAACTTCCATGAAAGAAACAATATTTGGTTTCAATGTTGATTAAATTTTAAATTAATCCTCTCCGATTTTAATGCACAGCAACCACCGTTTTGCAAATGCGCGAACCACGTGATATTGGCGGTCACGTGACCCCCTCCGTAGCGTTCTGTCACAAAAGTTGAAAGATTTTACTGAGTCTTATTTTCTTTCCATGTAAGTTAATTTTTATGACAATAACAGTTTATTTGTCAGAAATGGTCAAATCTCGGCAACAGAATGGGTGGATAAGAATATCATTTCCAAAAATAAGCATGGCGACCTTTAAAACACAAATCTTGTGTCTCGGGAGAGATTTTTATTCAAGGTGGATAGAGAACAGTAGCCTTCTTTTTATCATATCTAATATGTTTA
>PRKT01000032.1:2320926-2410107 GCA_003671525.1 Saccostrea glomerata
ACGATCAATCCAATCATTAATTGAATTTATAGGAACTCATTTATCTTAGTAAACTGTGTACAAATTATTATATGATACTGCAGAGGGATATCTAAGACATACAATAAATTGTACAGTCGTTTGTAGAACGAGTTCGACTGAGACAACCATTTTTCGTCACAAGTGACCTACATCGTGACGTCATTTTCAAATTGTGACGTCATAAACAAAGAGAAAAACTTTATTCAGCATATGCTATTTATAGACCTTGTGTATGGCTATGTGTGTACCGAATTTCATTCTAATCTGAATTGTGGTTTTGTAGATATAGAGATAGTTTGTGAACTTTTTGATCACCCCTCGTATTTAAAAAAATTATTATCAGTATATTACGATACATGTAAATAAAAATTCAAAATATTTGAAAGAATGTGATCACCGGGCTTCAAATCGAAAACTTGAAAAGTATGGAAAACATCTACATGTTCAAGATGTTAAATCTTATGGCAGCTTTCGCCGACGTCACATCCGCTCTAAACCAATTGTCCTGATCAGTTATGAAAGTAATGGCCTAGCAATTTATATGGAAAAAGACAGTCAATATTCAATCCATTTATTTTACATGCGATTTTTCCATAAATTTTTGTATAAAATTGGATATGAAAACAAATTTTTTTTATAAATTATAAAAAACACAATCTATTAAGAATGTTTCACAGGAAAGAAGGCCCAAAAAATCCTTAAATACTGTCAGGGTCTGCATGTGAATACTTTTCCGAGTTCTAACCATTTTTTATGTCTTAATGTGAATTTAAAGAGGACTATGTAAGTTTTGTGGCTGAATGGATCGCAAAAAAGACTGATATACACTATAATACAAATACAAGACTGGCTTCTTGCCAGTATTGTTAAGAAAAGAAAAGGGTTCAATGTCTTGTAATTGATTTATTTCTCTGACGGAGTCCGTAACCAACCTTTCTGTATGTATACAAGTGTCGTTGCAAATGAAAACTTAAAATTTGAATGATTAAACCTTTATCAAACCTACACCTTTGAATTTTGTTTTGAGTTATAGCAATTATTTGCGCATGAAAACCCAACGTAAATACAATTTAACATGCTCTCTCTTGAAAGAACTTTTCAAGGACAATTTGATATGATTAAACATTTTTATCGTCATTGTCGATTTACACAAAAGGAATAAAAGTTTTCATATAGACATAGATCTGTTGATATCCAACAAAACCAGTTTAATATAAAAATAAAATATACTGACATTAAACGGCCTTAAATTTAGTTAAATGCTTAAATATATTTGATATGTAATTAAAATTGTTTTCATTGATACTGTTTCCCTCTAGTACGTGTTTGTTATTCTTGAGCGTAAATTCATGTATATGGAAATATGAACAAGGTTATGAACTTAACAATACCCAATATAACGTTTTATAATTAAAATCCGTAGACTACATGTATTCTCATATCTTTAACAGAAATTTATTTATCTTAATAGGAGTAATAACAGAAGTGTTATTATGGAGTGTTAATTGATATATCGGGTATTAATGTTAATGAACCACTGTCGAAGAAGTATTTATTTCATTCATTTCTGTATAAAAAGTCGTTATTTTTAAAATACTGTTTTAATGTTGCACAACTACTTGGTTTTTATAAAACAGTGCATGAAAGAGAAAAGGAAAATACCATAGACATATCTTAATTGTTTTCGTGTACTGTATGCACCTTTTTTGACTATAAAATACATCATTTCATTTTGGGCAACAACAATATTTGTAAATAAATTGATTAGCTTTTTTTTTTTTTTTTTAAATCTCATAAATAATTAAGTTGCATTAATTTGATACATCGTGTTTCTACAGAAGTAAGCTTATGTAGGAGTTTTTGAACAGCAAAAAAAATATTACAAGTACAATACTTCAATGACACATTGCTTTTCAGAGGTCCATGATTGCTTTGTTTTTAAAAATAAACCTAAGAGATTGACACATTGCTTTAATCTCACATTTTATTTTAATGTGTCAAAATTTTAACATATTTTTTTTTTCAAATTAATATGCCTGATAAGCACGGTAATTCTCTTTGAATACTAGTATATAAATTCATTTGGAAGATATATAATCAAAATTGCATGAAAATAGAAATAATTTAAAATGTAATGTGATGTAGAAAACATCTTCAAACTACTAGTGATCTTCGGTATTTTAAAGATTGACGAGTTATGGCCCGTTATCTTTAATAGAATAGAACTGCTTAATTTTTATTAAAAAAAAATATCTTCATTACAAGGCTAACATAGGTTTTGACATGCATAAATATTTATATTAAATTATAAACAATGAAAGAACTAAATTTAATGATTCAAACAATTTCTTTAAAGTAACAAGGACAAACGCAGTGTTGATATAAGTATTAAATTATCCTCCTAAAAATGACGAAACTGGACTATTTTCATGAAAAAAACCCTTGTATTTATCTTACAAATAATAATGAATAAAAACGTTCATCGTCGATGTGGGTAGAAGGTTTATATCAAAGTGATCATTATAAGAGGAAGCTTAATATTTATGGATATGATTTTGCTGATTTGATATGTAAGATAAGGTAGTTCACATTTCAAGACGCGCTTAATGCTCATAAAACAATACACAATAGGAGCAGAGCAAACACGCGGACCTCCAAAACACCAGAGATGGGATCAGTGCCATGGAGGAGTGAGCACCCCCTGCCGACTGGTCACACCCGCCGTGTGTTCCTCGTCATGATCGGAAAATAACGAAAAAATAAAAACCCGTCGTCAATTCAGTGTATGAATAGTGGACTAACAATTGGTATGAAAAACGTCAGTCAGCATTTGACTCAATGATCTATTGTATTTGCTGACAAGGTCATTGTATCGACCATAGAACTGACGAATTGATGACTTTAAACGAGACTGCTGATATTCTTGTTTCATCAACTTGATTGTCAATAATTTACCTCGTTTTAGAAATTGGTCATACGTAGAGTATGCCCTTGCGTATTGAATCAAATGAGATATATAAGCTCTTTATGCTGCAGGTGATAAAAATACATTGCTGCACAAATAAGGGAAGTTGACGATTGTAAAGTTAAAAAAGTCATCAGGTTTATCACAAACCTGATTGTTATATCATCATTAACGTCTTTTTCAAGCAAAATATCCATATATTAAACAGATGTGTCAGACTCTGTGGTACACATATCTTGTATCTAAAGCTCACGGGTATATATCGTATCGACATAAGAACGGAACTTACCATTATTAATTGACAATACGCCGTCGATATATCTGAAAGTCGAGTTTAAGGCCACAGCCAGTGTTTTCTTCTTTTCACGTATAAGAATTTGGACAAATTTTGCTTCATATGAATACATAAATAGGTCTGCTAATAACGGGCCTCTAAAACATCAGAGATGGGATCAGGTAGCATTGAAGAGCAAGCAGCTCCCAACGACCACCTACATTCGCAAGCCTGACTAGATCGGGAAAAAAAATAAATGAGAATGTTGATTTTCTTGTTTCAGCAACTTATATATAACTTGCCTCTTTTTACAAATTGCATACTCTTATGTATCGAATCAACTGAGAGAAATAAACCCGTTTGCATGTAAAACCTGGTAACTGAAAAGTGCAAACACTGGCGTGTGTTTTTCTCAATCAAAACATGAACAGAATTATTTTGTCTAATTTAAATCGAAAGTTATTAATATGGATATCCATTAGAATTTTGAACGATAATACAGGATTTTTGGAATTTATATCAAATTTACAGAATTTAAAAGAGAAAATATAGGCAATACGTTTTCTTTAAAAGATGAAACCCCATAACAAGAACCGTCTGTGCAAACAAATTAACATAATGTTTTATTTCTCAATTGGATTAAACATATATCAGCGCAATTAGGAGGCCACACATCTTTCTAAATACAATGCAACGAAAGTTAAATGCATGCATCAAGCCAAAAAATCATTGATTAAATATGAAAAGACGTTCTTTTATTCAGATGCACGCATTTAACTTTCATTGCATTGTCAATTTTCTTAAATCTTCAATATTTGGACTCTAAACAATGCTTTAATCTTTAGTTCATAATATAAATAATACTGTACAATCAAGTAAAATTTTGTGATATATTGGGGAAATCTGGTTATGGACCTTCAGCTATGATAAAGGACAGTTTTGCATATTCAACTGTTTAATGCTAGTATTTCATATGTTTTGCAAATTTGCCTTTTCCGTTGGGAACGATGATATTTGAAGGGATATAAAAATGAGAAATGTTACAAAGTTTAAGTTATCTAGTCTGTATTTGACATTTTCTCAGTATATATTCAACCCAATTTGCCATTTGGATTTGACTAGTTGCTTGATACCGATAGTTAGGATTTTGTTTTTATATTGATTTGCCAACAAATAATTCTGTACACCTAATCATAACATCGGACTCTCGGGTGTGACTGTTCAACACATCCCGGGATGCTTACTCCTCCGAGGTACCTGATCCTACCTCTGGAATTTCCAGGGTCCTTGTTTTATGACCTTATTTTTGTATTATTTAAGGATTTTTGGCTTTCAATCATTGTTTATTATCTTCCCCTTTCACATATCACTATTGTTAATTTTCATCGAAAAGATTGTCTTAATTGAAAAAATATTGTTAAAGACATCATTTTAAACAAATGCAATAAAGATACCTGACATGAACCCTTAAGAGAACCAGATATTGTACGTTTTCCCTTTTTATGAAACTCATTTTTCTATGAACTCTTTGTGTCTTAACAGATTATGTTGTATATAAATTAAGGAAAGCCGCTGAAATAATAGATAGGATTACAAAATCCATCTGACCTAACACATCAATATAACTTACAGTGTGCCCCACAAGGCAAAGACAGCGTATATCGTATTTACGCAGGGATTATGCAACAAACCCCAAGTCTGAATTTAAATAAATTGCGTTTTTAAAATAAGGAAAAAAGGTGTTTACTTTTGCAATTGCAATGTATTTGGTTTATAATTTAATTGCAATCAACCACAAATGATACAGCAGCAGGTGTTAAGGTATGAAATCATATAACGTAATAAAACTACAGTTTATAGAATGCCCCGACAGGTAACAATGGATCCGCGATAATGAATAAGAATTTATCTGGTGGTAAATAAACGATGTAGGAAGAAATTACATATTTAAAATTTCTATATAAAAAAACTCCACTGGGAAATAATAAATTATTTTGATTTTATAATTTAATGGAACTATTTCAATTGGATATTTTTCAGATGAAACGTATTGAGATAAGGAACAGTATTCAAGATCTAAGGTCCATAAAACAAAGTCAAAATAGGAGCAGAGCAAATATGGACCTCTAAAACATCAACGGTGGGATCAGGTGCCATGGAGGAGTGAGCATCCCCTGCCGACCGGTCCCACCAGCCGTGTGCGCATTGTCATGATCGGGAAATAACGGAAAATCCGTCGACAATTCAGTGTATAAAAATGGACTAATAATAATTATGTAAAACGTCAGTCAGTATTTGGCATAATGATAAATCTGTTAAACGAGACTGTTCATATTCTTGTTTCATCAACTTGTTTGTGAATAATTCATAAATAGAGCACGCTGTTGCATATCCAATAAACTGAGATGTACAAACGCCATATGCAGGTGATGAAGGTACATATTTCTGCATAAGTAAGGAGAGTTGACGATAGAAGAGTCAAAGTCATTACGTTTGGTTGTTAGATTACTTTTAACGTCTTTTTCAAGTAAAATATATACAAAAATTAAACAGATGTGTCAGTCTCTACCAGTCTCTGGTATCTTTTATCTCAAGCTAGCCAGGATATATCGTATCGATATGAGAGTGGAATTTTCCATTGTTAATTGACAATACATCGTCGATATATCTAATGTCGAGTTGAAGGCCACAGCAAGTGTTTTCTTCTTTTCACGCATAAGATTTGCACAAATTCTGCTTTATATGAATACAAAAAAGGTCTGCTTATAACAGGGCGCAATTGGTTCCTGTGGGAATTGCAAAAGATTGATGGAAGACCAAGTCTCCAAAAATGACATAGATATTGTCAATCAGAAACTCAAGCATCTTTTTTAATGTCAACTTCATAGTACTTGTGTGTACAATCAGAATGTTTTTAAGAAAATCATTTTGCAAATGATCAATGACAAGGTAAGTAAATTAACGAGTTCCATTTTCATTGAAAAAGCAGCTGTAAGTTATATCAAAAAGCCTGAACTTTTCTTTATCGTGGAGAATAGTTGTGTATAAAGTTGAAAATCGAAAGTTTTTCAGCTGTTGATTTTGATAAATTTTGTGATTTCAAAATAATTTAATTTCAGTTGAAACACGTCATTTGATTGGTTAAACGGTTTTATCCATTTTGTATAACATAATTTGCCTACGTCACAATGAGTTACGTCAAAAATGTATTACTCCGCTTGATGTTAACTTTAAAAATATGCGATATTTGAAGCCTTTTCCGAAGGAAAAAATGGAAAAATTATTTCATTGTCTTCATTGAAATTAAATTATAAGGAATGAAGCTTATTTCAACTTATGTTATACGATATAACATAACTTTGGTCAGTTTACGCTTTTATATAAACCGTAAACTGCCCAAAGTTATGTTTATCGTATAGCAAAAGTTGAAATAAGCTTCATTCCTTGATTGTCCAAAAGTTCCTTGGAATTTTTAGGTATCCACATCTGATTTACACAACTTCTTGAATATTGTTGCACAGTACTCTTGAAGTTCTCCTTCACGACTGTTAACATCTTAGTGAGGAGAAAAGAAAGAAGCTTGGTAGGTATATTTGTAAGGATTCTTATGAAGTTCCGTTTTTTTAAATTTTTTTCAAAAAGCCCCCTTGACTAAGGTGGGGCCAAAAAATAAAGTTTTACATTGGAGTTTTATAGGAAATAAAGAAAAGTTTTGAAGATTATAGGAATCCATTGATTTATAATTAGTTTGTGAGGACTAAAGTGTTTAACGTTTGCAAGAAATCTTTTCTCTCCAGTAATATATATATCAAAATATATGGAGCAATTACGTCAGATTCCGTGGTTTCAAGATTCTCTCAAATATCAACACTAGAGTATCTCTATGTACATGTAGAATAAGATTCTTTTAACAAAGTGGGTCTACAACTTAACATTGATAAACTACGAGATTTTCAAGTTCTATTAAAAAGCAGTTGCCTATGATGTCAAAGGGGCTAGTCATTTATTAATTGGAATATATTTGATATTAAAAACTGAAATTGTTCTCTTACGTAGAAAGGAAAATATGAGTAAAAGCCAGATAAGGTTTGTGACCATTTATACTATTTTCACAAGTTACAATGTTTCAGTGACTTTTAATGATAGATTTATCCCATATATTTTGATTTTCTCAAATATGTCCTCTGTATAAAGAAACTACGCATCATGGCGGAGACCTGTAATCAGGTAACCCACTGACCTGAACCAATCAGACGTGTCCCAGATCGACTAAATTTACATATTAATTCTCTTTCATTCATTTAAACAGAAAAAAGACTAAATTTAAAGTTAGCCTATACATATTGCATGTTAAGTTTTTGCAAGTGTTTTTTACGGATCTATAAGTACGATTTATAGATAAACATATCTACACATATCGTATAATATCAGTTCATTTGCATGATCATTTGCATGACCTGTGCACACCTGTCTAACTTGAATGAATGAAATATCTAATTAAGAATAAAGTATGATAAATTACAATTAACCTAGAAAAGAGGCCTTGGTGCAGGGTACAGGTGCTCTCCATTGGAAATAGATGTCGGGAAATAGCACGTGAAATGAATTATCTTCAAAGAATTGAAGTAAATCGTATACAGTATTTGAACTACTTTCATTTGCCACAAAGTGTCGAATTACCAGACGAAAATGATGTATCCAAACCTTAATACTTATGACAGTTTAAGCAAGGTAAAACTCCGTTTGTTTTATAAAATATATCTTAAAAAAGAAGCAGGGACAAAAGAAATTGACATGCCTGAAAAAATGTGTTTCTAAAACATTTTTAAATTTATGCATCGTGACTTTTATATACTCAGCTGAAAATACTATGCAAAGCACTTAGTTTGGCATTTTAGGTCACCATAATTTGATTTTAAGTACATATTATATATATGTAGTATCATTATGAACCTGAATACTTTAAAGATTAAAAGCCAATTAACAACATTTACAATTTTGTAACTTACGCGGAGTGTTATGAAGGTACTTATTTTAAACATGCCTACAGATTTATGATAAACTTTAAGAAAAGTTTGTTTGTCCTTTCACATAAAACAACCATTATTCAAAAGGAATATACAATCCAGGGGAGATCAAAAAAGCGTTCTCCTTTTGATCGTTCGATGTTTTGAACTGGTTTGGGGAAAATGAATTTATGTCATAATTATTATTTTCCGAAGTCCTAGGGTATTTCTATTATTCTTCATAAAGCGTGAAATTAAAAAAAAAGAAAAAAAAAACATCTCTGATACTTTGACAAGCAATCAAAAAGGGTTCATACAATTCCCACCCTTATTAGTCCACAATTCATGATTAATCTGAAAATTAATGAAAATTTCCGGTTTTCATGCATGTTTCGTCTCCTTTTTATGTAGACCTAAGACACAGAATTTTTTTTTTGCACAATAAAGGCTGGAAGACGTTAGATAATTAATTTTTCTGTTTGTTTGGGAGATGTATCAGAAAGGCATGTGTCTCTTAAACTCTTTCATTTCTGTCTTTAATTAAAACCACAACTTTGTATTCAAACAGATGTGTACCATTACAAATTAACACGAGTCCTAGCACATTATTACAATTTAAAAAAGTTCATTTCTAAGCGAGCTCTGCATTATTTTTATAATTATTTTTTAATGTTTGTTTAAAAGTTAAAATGTTGGTCCATATATGTGTCATATTTTTTGACTTGTGGTGGCCAGAAATGGTCATGCCGTAATAAATTTTAAGAGGACTTAGACAATATGAATTAAACTTGTATGAACACCGTTATGAACAAGGCGATATGAATACATGAAGCAAAATATAAATAAATAAACTAAAATATAATATGATAGAATACATACTAGCCATTTTTAGCCATACACTAATGAAACATTATAAATTTCAGAGCATAAAAGTACATTTGCTTTTTCCATTAAGGAATCAAAAGAAAGATGGAGCATGATGTAATCAGTATTCTTTTTTTAAATGAAAGACTGAGTAAGATGTTTTTTTTCAAGTTTGCAGGATGTACAAACAGCAAGGTATTTTATTTCAGTTGGTTATAAATGTATTTGAAATCAAAGTATGCAAAAAAAAATTAAAACTCTTGTAATTTATCTCAGTAAACGGAATTCGTATACGTCCGGAAATTAATAATTATTTTCCTTAGCAAGTCATTTTCCAGCGACTCTTACCAGTACTCTTTGTACGTCTGAGATGTACATGGTTTCCACTTACTTACCCCCTCCCCCTTTCCCCTCTAAGATAATATTTTTATTTGTACCAGTGTACATTTGTATAAAGGAGGTAGGTAGAAAGTTTAGGGTGTGTTCATTTTAATTTGCATGTCTATTTTTAGCTTAACTTTATATGGTAAATTAAGATAAATACAATGTTACTATATTCATCTCCAATTAACCTGAGCACCTCAGTGCATGTTAATTTGTAATCTAGCGAAAATTGTGCTTGTCTTTTTATATTTGAATATTAATAAGATTATGTTAATGACACAAACACATGTAAAGGTGTGTCGTATGGGTCTTCTTGTCCGTGTTAACATAACTAATACTGTCTCTTTAATGTCAAACAAATAAACAATCCAGAGTTATAAGATTCATAGCAGACTAAGAACACTATAAGTATATAATACTCTTTATATTTCAGAGAAATATTTATAAACATTTAATAAAGTTGGCACTTTAATTTTTACTTATGTATCATGGCAATTCCAGGTTTTAAATTTTAAAGACTATTAAAAATAAAAACAGTGATCATTTCGGTCCAAGTGTACTAATCAAATTAATCATGAAGTTTTCAAACAATGCCATTAGGATAAAAAGAGCCATAGCGCATTTGATAGTCACTTTCGCCTACTCTAGTAGTGATTTTTTTAAATACATCATTTAACCAAAATTTTGTCATACAATGTTAGTTTATACATGCCTTAAAGCAAATCACACAAAAATAATATTCAAATATTATTAATTCCCTCAAATGATAGATATAAAAATCGTTCAGTTTATATGGAGAATATAGTAAATACTAAGGAACCCCCTAAAGAATTACAAACTGTAGCAAAATACCACCCTTAACCAGAAAGACAACTTCTGAATAATTTTAATTTGATATGACTGTACATCATTACATTTAGATAATTTTGGTTAAAGGTGGTCTTCATATTGGATATGTTGAAAATATGTATTTAATTTTTCTTCTAAAATTATTTCAAGATTCAACAATTTGTCTTAAATTCATCCATATCATTCTCACGACTTCGTGGCGCAGTGGTGTATAATTGCTGGATTGAAGACATCATGATCGTAAGTTCGAGTCTCACAGTGCGTGTTTCTTGTCTACGATTTTATTTTTTTCTCTCTGTGGATTTTCCCCATGTTTTCTTTTATCATTTTATAAAACATGTATATAATAATGTAAGAGATATATAATAAAACATTACACCTTGAAAGTATCTCGGGAAAAATCAGCCTTAAACTAGTTTAATGACCCGAAGTCATGATAGCTGCTTGCTTCTTTTATTTTTAAAAATTTTCTAACAATCTTGTCTAGAATAAGAGTATTGAACAATTAAAATTATTGTCATGTAACAAACTTGCAACTATAAAATATAACAGTGGTCCACAAATAATTACATACATGTAGTTTGATTTTGAATCGAAAAGGTACATGTATCTATAAATAGAAACAGGTGATTTCCTTTTAAATACTTGAGTCGGCCGATTCCTCGGTAAAGGCCGGTATACACGATGAGATTTGTAGTATAATACAAGTATTATAATACATTCGTATTATAATACTTTCCTGTACTCACGCTAATACACATCTAATAAGACTGTAAATAAACTACGTATTCCAACGTGTTTTTCCCCGCCATATTTCTCTCTCTGTCAAAGTATTAAAATTGGAGGATGAGGTTCTGAGAGCAGTGTCTATCATCGTTCTATGCACTGCTTGATATATTCCACAAGTTCTTTTCTCCTTCCCATTAAGACACGAGTTTTTCGATGTCTTTACTAGTAAAGTCAACCATTATTATTTACCATGTGCTTTTAGTAATGATAAAAATAGGATGACCGCTAATGTCATTACATTTCATTGGTTGAAAGTGATAGGTAAGTTAAGACTTGTATTAGGAAATAGAGCATTGCTCTATTCTTAATACAGTTTTATAAGATTCGAAAAATCTTTTGATACACTGTATAAAGAGTGTATACACAGTAAGATTTTGTATTATAATACAAATCTTACCGTGTATACCGGCCTTAAGGCAGCTATGGTTCTTTGAGATATGGTCAAGCTCTTGGAAAGCTTAACATAAAAAAGATTCTGCCTTTTTGTCACTCAATACATGTACTTTGTTTCAACATAAAAACATGCCAACTTATTAATCATTCATATGCTCTACCAAGCTTCTTTCTTTACTCCTCGATAGAATAAAACAGTACTAGTAAAGAATGAGAAACTTCAAGAGTACTGTGCAACAAATATATTGGAGAAGTGGTATAAATCAGATGTGGATACTTAAAAATTCCAAGGAAATTTTGGACAATTTGAAGACGCAAAATTTAACAAAAATTAAATGCATTTAATACTTACGACATTCAACTTTATATGCAATCATTCCTCACGATAAATTAAAGTCCTTTTTGACTTCATTGACAGCAACTTTTTCTATAAAAATGCAACTCATAAATTTACCTTCCTTGTCACGAATCATTTGCAAAATTATTTTGCTAAAACCATTCTGATTGTACACACAAGTACGTTGAAATTGATTTAAAAAATGCTCTCACTTAGTTTCTGATTGACAATATCTATGTGGTTTTGGAGACACGTCTTTCAACAGTTTATTGGAAACCCTATGTACCCCGTTATAAGCAGACCTATATTTGTATTCATATAAAGCAGAATGTGTCTAAAATCTAATACGTGAAAAGAAGAAAACACTCGCTGTGGCCTTCAACTCGACATTTAGATATATCGACGACGTATTATCAATTAACAATGGTTATTTCCAGTCCTTTGTCAATTCGACATATCCCGGTGAGTTTGAAATAAAAGATACCACAGTATCTGAAACTTCTGTTTCGTACTTGGATATTTTACTTGAAAAGGATGTTGATGGTAATCTAATAACCAAGCTTTATTACAAACGTGATGACTTTAACTTTACAAATACCAACTTCCCTTACTTATGAAGCAATATATCAGCATCACCTGCATACGGAGTTTATATCGGTATATCTCAGTTTATTCAATACACAAGAGCATGCCCTACGCATGAGCATTGTTTTAAAACGAGATAAATTTATAGACAAACAATAGCTGAAACAAAAATTTCAACAGCCTTGTTTAATGTCTTTTTTTTCTTAAAGTTCTAGGTCGATACAATGACCTTGTCAGCAAATATAATTTATCATAAAATCAAATGCTTACTGACATTTTCCATACTGATTGTAAGGTCATTATTTACATATTGAATCGTCGACGGATTTTCCCCTTTATATCCTTATCATGACAATGAGAACACGGCGGGGGATGTTCACTCCTCTTTCCACCTGTTCCCACCTCTGAAGTTTTGGAGGTTCTTGTTTGCTCTGCTCCTATTTTGTATTGTTTAATAGACTTGAGTTTGAATACTGTTCGTTATCTCTATATATTTACATTTGCAAATGTTTTCCTTTATATAACATTACTGAAAGCAAGCGTATTTATTACTGTATAAATACAGGTACGGGGTCAAGAGGTCATAGATGTGCGTATGGATAAACGTTCGACGTAATTTCTCAGTGACGTCATAAAGGGTCGACGCGCGTTCAGTGGATTACATACATGCCGTTGGGTTTGAAAAATAATGCATTTCACAAGTTAAAGTCACAATCAGGCAAATTAAAAGTATGAATTAGTCACAAATGTAAATATAAGTAATAAGGTATCATTTTATTGAGTTTTATTGGGATGTAAAACGGGTTGGCACATGATCAAATCTTCCATAAAGCCCTTGGGGCTTTTTAGGATTTGATCACGTGACCAACCCGTTTTACATCCCAATAAAACTCAAAAAATGATACCTTATTTCTTAAATATTTGATACACATGTACTATGCGGCTCCTGGTGACGATAAAGAACAGTGATCGATCTCAAAAATCTACAAACAATAAAGATTTATGAAGAGGGCATTTGAAACACGGACCCCTGGATATTCCATAAGTGGGACCAGATGCCCGGGAGCAATACTTTTTGTTGACGGTAACACCCTTCAGTTTTTTTTATCTTGTGAGTAGTTATCAACATACTTCCTCCCTTAAAAATCATCCTGATTCTACACATAATTACTTTGAAGTAGATATTCACTGCACGTTGGGGTTCCTAACATCTACAAATTCTCCAGAGACCACATCTTTCAACAAACTGTTGTAATTCAGATGGATTCTCAGAAACTCCAAAGAACTTCCCACCGCGGGATGCGGAGACTAGCTCTTTAGATGAGATCTAATAATCGAGGTACCAAGTCGCAGTAGGGAGTAGCACGAAAGAGATTCCTCACTATTTAATGACCCTTAGTGCCAATGTGTAGGTCTTAAATTTGGAGCTCTCAATCGGCAAGTGATGGAGTCTCAAAATGAGTGAAAACTTCTCGAATGGAATGTTAAAGAAACAAGTAGAAGTTACTTCCATTCACTTGTTGATTTGATATATCCCAGTGAACTTGAAATAAAATACACCACAGTCTCACATGCATTTCATATTTGGATGCTTTTCTGATTCTACGAGACCGTGGGGGTCAACTAACAAAGAAATTATAGAAAAACGAGAAAGATGCGGCATTTCCATTGTCAACTTACCATATTTTTGAAGTTATATACCGCTATCTGTTGGATATGGGTTTTACGCGTACGTCTTCCATCTTATTCCATACTTTCAAGCATGCTCTGGATAAAGTCATTTTTTTTAAAATCGAGACAGCCTACTGAAAGATAAGTTGTTGGTACAGGTATTTGAAAAACTTCGTATTAAGTTAGAATATTTTAACT
The DNA here is from genome assembly GCA_003671525.1 of Saccostrea glomerata. Classification (NCBI taxonomy): domain Eukaryota; kingdom Metazoa; phylum Mollusca; class Bivalvia; order Ostreida; family Ostreidae; genus Saccostrea; species Saccostrea glomerata. The sequence goes on from PRKT01000032.1 coordinate 2,335,263, forward strand.
CTATATAATAAACTTGCCGACAAAATAATCCAACATTGGCCCTATAAACTTTTGTTTTTCATATTATTTGTTTGCTGGTAAATTTGAATTCTACAGGGGTTTCATCAGCCTCGTTTTAAGTATGTATTTTGTTTTTTTGTTTTTCCGTTTTAATGACCTTGTTAACAAATATAAACTTATAATTATTCGTATATGGGTTTTTCTTTTCCATGTCATATTTTATGCCTTTACTTTTTTTTGCTAAATTTGACTAAGGAATGTTCTCTCTACAAGGGACATCAAATTAAAAAAAAATTTACATTAAAATGAATAATTTGAAACTCTTGTAACTTCAGCTTTTGTTTGTCGCCTGCCTTTGATAAAGTTTTGATTTTACACAGAACATGATATTGCGTTCGTAATGAATTAGCAGAGTTAGGTAACTATCAGATGAACTATTTTTATACCCCCCGCTTGAAAAGCGGGAGGGTATATAGTAATCGTTAATTCCGTCCGTCTGTACGTCTGTCCGTCCGTCCGTCTGTTACGCTTTGGGGTACCCATCTCTTATCCGCAACTCCTCTCATACCACTGAATGAAATTTGATGAAACTTTCACAGAATCTTTATTACATATTGCCATTGTGCACCTCCTATTTTACTTTTTGATCAGACACATATTTTGGGTTTCCCGGCCACAGCAAAACATGGACTTTGCAATTATAACTATATGGAGGCGGGGGGTATCATTTAGTGAGCTCATCGCTCACAGAACCTCTAGTATTTCTCTTTGTTTTCTTTGCGTGTATATCATTTACTTGTGTAATGATAAATGAAATAAACTAAACAATAAAAAAATCGTTCATACATATCATGCTATTTTTTAGTACTTATAACTTATTTAATTCTAATTTTAAGTTTCAAATCTGTAGGTCTATTCACTTAAGGATGACCTTTACTCAGGTTTCAGAAAACAGAATGGAAATTTTATAAAGTATGATATGTTAAATCAAAAATTGTTTTAAATGGATGGAATAACTGAGTTTTAACTCAATATCAATTTAAAAATTTAATATTATATTATTTGAAGAAAATATACGGGAACAAAAGTCAGTGTATGGTAATGCAGAGAAAATTTGGACAAAATTTTTAATTTTTCATTTTTGTCAAAATCTTATATTTCTAGCGATATTAATCAAAATGTAAAGATTATATGTATTTTAAAACTTCAATTTACAAATATTATGTGTGTTAAAGCTCATAAATTATTTCAGATAATTGAATGCTACGAAATAAATAAATTCAAAAATATGAACAAAAATCATTCAAGACAACATATCTCAATAATTTGATCATTGACCCCATATAATGTTAATACCATGATAATAAAGGCAACAAAAGTAACCTGAGGTTATGAATAATTAAGAGTTCTTATCAGTCAGATGTTTAAAATATTTGATTAAAAATGGGAAAAAAATATAAATATGACAGAGGAAATTCGGACTGTAATAATTTTCATGTTTATGACCCAAATTCTAATTGTTTCTTTATTTGAAGCAACTCTGTTCCATTGCTATAATATTTCATTATTTAAAAAGTTTTGTTACTTATATGTTGTAAGTGAAGAAAAAAAATGGTCATAGTATGAAAAATTGAAGTATTTCCCGCGAAATATCCAGGGGCCACTAGCATGAAAAGTAGGTCATAGACCTAATAATTTGAAATTGAAATTTAACACCAGATTTGTAGGTATACAATGTGCAATAGGTGGTTTTTCGTTCTTATCAGTGGAATTTTTAGTCTTCTGAGTAAAGGTATACCTTAAGTTCTTTGCAGGTATAAATGCTTTTATTTCTAAAAACTAGTATTTGCAGGAATCTGCAATTATAAAGTAAATGTAAGGTAAATTATTTTGAAGTGCAAAAATTATTATCCGGAAGTTATAAGCAATTATTTGAAGAAGAAAAATCGTTCTTTTCTCTTACCACAACTGTTTTTTTTTATTCAATGTTTTTTGAACGTGATCTTGTATGTGCCTTAGGCCATGGAAATATAACAAAATGAAAGAATTCCTGAAGATTCGGGAGAACATTCATCCTTTGATGAATAAACTTATTGAACCTTCTCCTTGATGGATACCAATTGATTGATAATCTCTATGATTATATATGGAAATTGATTTTATCTTCTTTTTCTACATATTTAAAATTCAAAGTGGTGTTTTGACATTTGTTTTCTTGACCTTGACCGTTAATTATTTTGCACCTGTTAACGGGCTTTATCATGGCAAAGTATCATTGAAAAGAAGGTATTAAGAGAAAGCGAACCCATCGTTGAAAGATGACAGGTGCTTGCAACGCTAGCTATAGATATATTTACAGGAAGTAAAATAAGCTTGTTTATAATGATATGCATATAATTTCATTTAGATTCTGATTACAACTGTGCTGATTTACTGTATGATAAAAAGGTCAATTAGTGAATTAAGCATTTGAAGCAGGATTACCTAGAAAGCAGAAAATTTTATTTGACATGGCGAGTGACATTAATAGGAGACCAAACCATCTGTTGTCCCATTGTAAGTGTCAGCAAATTCGTTCATATATATGCATTTATCTATTGAGAGGTTGTAATTTTATAATTTCGAAACCACATCAATATCCTTTATGGGTTAAGTAAATGTCTACAGCATTGATGGGATGAGAATTACATATAACGGTCCTTTAAAGACTCCCAAGATTCATATTTATAATAATAACCAAAGGAAATTTCCTTAGAGGAATCTCCTTAGAAGGATGGAATATTTGATCTGTTGTTGTCTCTTTTCACGGATATTAATTTGTATGTCCGTTGATTGATTGATTGATTGAATGTATCTTGTATTACGTCACTCTTGAGAATTTTTCAGTCATATGGAGACGTCACCACTTGTCGGTGGAGAGCTGCAAATTTTGTCCTATGCACTCAAGGTCATTGAGCAGTGAGGGATCTTTTTCGTGCCAGCACCTACTTCGACACGGGACCCCGGTTTATACGGTCTCATCCGAAGGACCGGTCTTCACGTCCCACAGTGGGATTTGACTCCTTACCTCGCGACTCTATAACAGACGCTCTAACTCTCTGATATTTTTTAATACAGAACTGTATTCGGGATATATCCAATACGTATTCAATAATATATAGAGCATTTTCTACTTTCAATTGAGAAAAACTGCTTGCGAGGAGTTACAAACTCCAAACGATTTCGTCTTATCAGCGCAGTGCACAGCATATTTAAAAAAGAAATTGATCAATTTATGAGGAAATGTGGAAAACTTAGGGAAAAGTTGATATAGAATGCTCCTCTTATAATCAAAGATTGATCGATAGCAAAAAGGGAAAAAAAGGTTCAACAACGTTTATCTATACTCGAATGGTGTTTTGCAGTGAGATAAAGAAACATGTATTACTCATTGGGTCACCTGGAATAAAATGAAAAGGGGAATTCTTTTATCTGATTGTTTAATACATAAGAAATGAGATTTACATTGTTGGGCTTATATTAGATCTCAGATTGGGAGTTTCCAAGCACGAACTAACAATATGTGGTTGGTGGGGAAATGGAATGAAACAAAGTACAAAAGAACAATTATAAAAGACAATTATTTTGTTGGGTAAAAATGAAAAGGTTAATATGAAAGGTTATATCGTAAAATATTCTTCAAAGATTTTATAGAAAGTAATTATAAACCAGAAAAATAACATATCAAACGTTTGACATAATTATCATAGCTAAGAAAAATGTTATAAAAATACTTTCTAGTTTCTTTACAATGAAATATTAAACATACTCAAAAAATCACAATTTTTCTCCTATGTTACACACGAATCTTGTTTTAATAATATTTTTATGAACATAATACTATTTATGGGATCCTGAACTGAAACTAAAACATTCACAAACTTTAATTTTGCTTACTGGAAGTGTAATTATAAAAAATATATATTTTAATACTCATTCATACACTGCCAACCAATATGTTAGCATTTTTCGAAGTTTTTATATGTGCATGTATTTCATAATTAATCGTTTTACACATTTATGTTTGAATTATCAGTAAATGGAAATCAGGTTTACTTAGGTTTGACATAGTGTGAATTTTCACTGGAAGATTTACATCGTCGTAATCTGCCAATTAATGCTTCCATTTTTGTATCAGTAAAATTTATCTCAATTAAAAAACACATATCTTCTGTCAAAATTACTCGAACTAGACAGATTGGGGACATTTGCTCGATATCACAAGTACAATTTGTTTAATGGTGTAACCTGTCACAAAGCATCTTAAGCTCCAGTCAAAGAATACAAATGGCGCTGACATTATTGAGAAGTTAAACAGTCTAAAATGAAAATGATTTTTTATTTTTGATGATTGAAATTTTGACTTAATCTGTTTCATGACCCTGGGGACAACAATGACTTAAACGTAAGTAAATTAAAGTGATCAAACTTTTATATTGATAACTTATAAAACTTTTTAGGTAATTTTGCAAAATTTTATTGAAATGTTTAAGGTAATACGAGGGTTGTTCGAAAAGTTCGTGGACTCCTGTCGTATCTTTTTTATTTAACGTCATCCATATGCTATCCAATTTGGTAGAATTATTTTAACAATAAATCCAAATGATTTGCATATAGATTTTTTAAAATATCGTTATTTATTTCAAACCTATCTAGGATTAAAAATTGCAAAAATCGGGTCGCGCAGCAGGTCAAAATTCAGTAAATCACAAATAAAACACTAAAGAAATATGACAATGTCTTTAAAATGAAAAAAAAACGTAAAAATCCTAGACTTTAGATTTAAAACTGTAACATTGATTCATACTCAAAATAATGGCTTAATATTTTGCTTCTTTGAAAAGAAACCATTAGAGAAGATATGTAGTCCTCATCGAAAGCGATAAAAATGATGACGTTGTTGGACATCACAGAGCAGCAGACAACAGTGCAATTTTGTGTAATACTCGGGAAAAATTCTGAATAAACTCTAACAATGTAAAAGGAATAAAAAATTATGTTACAAGTTAGCCGTGCATGTGTTTATAAATGGTAAAGGTATTTGAGTGACTGAGACTGTATCGGACGAGGACAATCTGTGAAGAAAAGGTTTATCTGGTAAAGTCTTATCAAAAACTCTAAAAACGTCATGAAAAGAATCTAGGTTCTTAAATTCAGATCTAGAGTTGCTGATCTTGTGTAAGCACAGTTAAGAGGTAAAGAATTTAAAACTTTGACAAAAGAAATTATACAACGAGAACAATTGTTAGAAGGATAAATGTCAAGTGCTAGAAAAGGGTTTTTAATTAGTGATTTTTGAACTATAGTAAGTAAGTAAGTAAGTAAGTAATCATTTATTATAGTGACATTGTGCATTATAGACATTTCAATATACAGTGTCAACAAAATACGTCAAACTGAATCTGCACCCGGCCCACTGGACCTATAAGTCACTTTTTCCATTAATAACATTTATATAAATTTACACATGCAGAAGATTCTTTCTATGGTTAAATGCTGTATGTACAAATTTGGCTAACTTTATTTGGTAATTTTTATTTAGAACTTTGAACAAATAATCATTATCATTACTTTTTGGTTGCTCTTTGTACACGCTATCAAAATATTTTTTTTCCTAGCATTATTATACAATTGACAGTCTAATAAGAAATGTTTTTCGTCTTCAACAACAGAACTAAAACAGAAAACACACGTTCTTTCACTAAAGGGTTCATTTTTATATCGACCGGTTTCAATGCGTAAGGAAAGCACTCCACATCTGAACTGTGCCAAGGCTGATCGCTCGTTTTTTGAAATATTAGATGCAACATATGGTTCGGTTTCACAATTAACTTTGAAGGAAATATATGTCCTTAATTTTGGTGATGATTGTATTTTCATTTTCCATTCATTTTCAGCATATTGACGAAGTTTTTGGTACATGTGTTCGGTATTTACTATTTGCTGGTTTTGAAAGAGACTGCTACTGTTGAGACTATCAAAAATATTTTTGATTTGTGAATACCACACACCCTGCATATTATATTCCCAAATGGAAACTTTTTTCGTTAATCTGTCATTTTCCAACTGAAGAATTCGGTTCCAAAGGCGAAATATATTCAGCCAACGTCGCTGTGTAGAGGGTAGCCATCCAACTTCGCTGTTAAGGGCAAATAAAGGGGTAAATCGGTGAAGCCCCAGAAAATAACGAATTGCACGATTTTGCACCATATCAATTTTATGAAAAACATTATAACCCCATACTCCCGAACAATAATCAAGAACTGGCACAACACAAGAATTATAAAGGTTTTCGTATGTTCTGAATCCAACATCCTTATAAGAATGTATTCTCGAAATCACTCCACCCAGTGCCCTGCCTCCGGCCTTCGCTAGAGTCTCCGCTGCAACATATAAAGAGGACTGCTTCTCATGAAAAATAATTCCAAGGTATTTATATTGTGGAACGATCTGTAATTTCTCACTTCCTAACCTGAATTCGAACTTAGTGCGCGGTTGACGCCCTTTACGAAAATGCACAACATTTGACTTTTCGATATTTACATTTAAACGCCACTTTAAGCACCAATTATAAAATAAGTCCAGTAAAACCTGCATATCATCCTCATTTTCTGTTAGTAACACGATATCATCGGCGTATAAAAGTAAAGAAACTTTTTCATCATTAATTGGAATTCCTATATTTGTTTCCTTGATATTCACCGCTAAGTCGTTGATAAAAATTGAGAACAGTGTAGGTGATAAATTATCTCCCTGGCGAACCCCGTTTTGACTAGTGAACCAACTTGTATGAAAATTATTCAAACGCACACAGGATTCAGTCAATAGATAAAGGCTAGAAATGGCATTATACATATCACCATCAATTCCATTGAGCCTAAGCTTATATTGTAACAGTTGTCTGTCCACCAGATCAAATGCTTTTTGGAAATCTATAAACGTTGCGAATGTTGACTTTCGATTCTGAATTATACTGTTTAATACAAACACATGATCTACGCATGATCTTTCTCTACGGAAACCATTTTGCTCATCAACTAAAATGGAATTGTCTTCCAGATATGTTTGTAGTCTATTGTTTAAAATAGAACTATAGAATTTGGCTACTACTGAAAGCAAACTTATTCCACGAAAGTTTAAAGGGATTCGTTGATCTAGTTGTGAACTTTTTGGAATAGGGTGTATAATCGCCATTCTCCATATAGAAGGAACTTTACCGATTTCAAAGCACAACTGAAATAATTTGTGTAACACTGAAATGATATCATTGTTTTTCATGACTTCATTATATTTTGTGAAATGTAAAGGGATAGTATTTTAAAGAAATTATTGAAGCTATGTTTTTGACGTTACATACCCATCAAGTATGCTCCGCGGTCACAAAACATGTTGAATTTAAAATGAAGTAAATTTTTATTAAATCGAATGAAATGAAACTTTACACATCAACAAAGAAAATATTTTTACACTTGATAATGTGCTTATCTTAAATTTCTTAAAAGTAGTATAACAACCCTCGTGTATGCCTTAAACGGTTCTACATAAAAACTTAAAATAGACAGAATATGTTTGCTTTTTATTGAAGTATATGAGTAATAAAGTCAGCACTTATTGAAATATCAATAAGTACTAGTATCTAAATATTTCTTAGTATTGTCCCTCGAAAAAGGAGGTGCAGAAATACACTAGCTCGATCATCTGCTTATCAGTTCATGGATTGCAGTTTGATTTCATCATAGTTTTAATATAATGCAAAACACGATGATAATTACAAACTAGCATTGAAATAGAAAGTTCATCAAGTTAGGGGTTAAATGAGTTTAACTTTTTCGGGGAGGAGTGTACTTTGTACCTTCCATTGATATGTGAAAATAGCGAACTGCAGACTGTTTGTGAACTTGAAATTGGGCAGTCTACTAGCACTTGTTTATTGATAAACAAGTCCCCCTGTTTGCGGTTTTCAGACTACGTCTGCACTGCGTAAATCAACCAATAATTATACCAAATATTCCATACATCATGACTTTAGGAAATAACTGGTAAAGAAAGGAAAATAATTAAGGGGGAAGTATTCCGCCCGAATCGTGGCATTCCTTAATTAGACATCGTCGTCAAGGTATGATGTCGGCCAGTCGTGTTTCAGAACCGTCAGTGGACAGTTATGTATATAAGATGCTCTGGCCACTTGACCAAGCTTTACTCGCTCTATGCTAGCCCTGACATTCATTTCAGTTTCTCTAAGCTCGTGGGAATGGTGTTTATACTATATGTATGTGACGCCTAATTATTTATTGTCATTTGCGTGCGCTAAACGTGACGATCCTTTCTCAAAGCTAAATATGCCTCGCTAAGACGCGGACACAGCTTTTCAGTGCTCGTGCATTCTTGATTGGAAAATTCCACGGTCCATTTGATTCAGTCTTCTGCAATTGTTATTCAAATTTGGAAGAGGGACAATTGACCTTTTTTGAAGGTAAACTGCAATTAAAAAATGCATTGGAACTATTTAAATTTTTTTTTATGATCTAGTTTCATTAAGATGTTGAGATCTTGCATATTTTCATATGCAACATGTGTATGAGTGACCTTAAACATTCCTGAAAATTCACTAGAGTTGAAGATACCTCTTAATCAAGTTATTTTATAGATTTTAAACTTAACTCAGTTATTATTTAAATTGCTATTCCTCAATATTTTGATGCCTATTTATTTAATTTCATGATGCAAAAAGAACAAAAGCAGCTACAGCATAATATCTAATTATTTTTCTTAGATTGATTGATTTATTTTTTGTAGATATTTCAAATTAAAAATACAATTGGTTCTTTGAATGCCTCTAAAATATAACTAATTCTATATTTTTAAATTTATAGTTAGTTCTTTTTGACAGTTATAAAATGTAAACTAATAAAAACAACCAGGTGATGGCAGAGCGCTAAATATGGCGCTTTAATTAGATCACCTGGACTTTATAACATAGAATGGCTTTTAAGAATACGTTTTACAGCAGTTATACTTTAATTAACAAAAATAAAACTTTCAAGATAAGTAAGGCACGAGAAAGCTTTGAAAGGAACTGAGTATAGGTTTCATATGGAAAAATTGAACAAAAAGACTTTTATTCCACGGTAGTGCATTGTCAAAAATGATAATTAAACGTGATTCAATGTTAAGAGTTCAAACATAGGAGAACAGGTGTTTCTAATTATTTGTGACCAAACTTCAGAATTAGTTTTACATATGATGTAAATAAATGCTTATCCGAACAACTGCACGAGAGATGATGTTTATTAGTATTTTATGATAATATTGCTTGTCATTAGATAGTGGAATTTGGAAAATATACGTTTATTATTGTGTAACAAACATAAAATACCTCTTACTTGCCCTCATACATTGGCGTGTTTACGGCATATTAACAAACACATGTTATGGTGCACGTTTATGGTCATTCTAACATAGGCGTAAGTGCATTGTGACTTCCATGTGCTTATGTTGTCAAAATTTTCCCGGTAAAATGTCTACCAATAAAATACATACCAAGATTACCGTCACTTGAAATACTCTATTTGTAAAAATAAAATGAGTGTACTTAGATACTTTTTGAGCATAAAAAAGAAGATTAAATATACAGATATCTTTTCTTACTTTCGATTCATTTTTGCAGCGCTGATTTCCATCTGAAAAATCCAATTTTAATTTTTGCTCTGAACATTTGTCCATACTTGGGATTCTTAATTTAGTTACCCGATTTCTTTGCATTATCTATATGATGCATAATATTTATTTAAAAAAAAAAAGGTGATAGGATTTGAAAACAGGCAATGCGACTTTATTTTCGCCATACAGAAAGCTAGATGGAATATATACATGAATATGTTGCCTTAGGTTATCCATATAAAATTGTTTTTACCATGTGTAAATGTTATTTACAATAAAGAAAAGGGAAAGAGAAACATTATGACACGAACAACAACGCAAGTTCTTGAAATTTTTGCATTATATATTTTTTAATGCAAAACCATTATGAAAATTTTGCTTTGTAATATGTTGTTGGGAAACTTAAATGTTGAACTATGCCGTCCGCTTAATTTATCATCGGTGGTAGAATTTCTACCAATTGCACACTATTTGAAACAATCATGTATTCAATCAAACAAATCTAGATATGGACCATCTTATGTTTGACAATGTTTTTTTTAATGTTTCCTTTAATCTAAGTTATTATTTTATTTTACATATAATTTTTTCTGTATGAACAATTTTTACGAAAGTTCTCTTTCAAATAATTTTTAGTACAGTAGTGCTTCAATTGTTTTTGCAATATTTTAATTGCATAAAGTGGTTTCTGGATATGAATTCGGATTAGAACATTTGTTGTTATGTGTTAAAAAGTGTTGCATCAAATGAAAAGAAATCCTAAAATCATTAGTCAATATATAATAATTATTATAAAAGATCATTGACTATTTTGTTTAACACCTATGTACACTGCTCGTCCAGAATAGACTGCTAACATATTGATTCCCTCGGGGAAGGAAGAAGTACATATATTTATTTTGGGTTTGATCTTTGAGACCGCTATTAATTGTTCATTAAGCGCACGGCCGACAGGAATATGTTAACATTTGACGGCTTTATTGCTTAAATGAATAAAGATAACTAAAGAAAGTTGTCTTCAAAGCTATTTTATTCGCTGACCTGCATTTTATACATTTAAATCGATCTAAAATCAATGAAGGGCAACTTAATTCAATTACTATTCATTATAACCTGTCTGTCAACATGCCATACTTTTTATGGTATAATGAATTCATTCAAAGGTGTATTACAGTTTTGTACAGTTGTCACAGTTCTACAACTTATTAACCTACATAGTCTTCTACAACCAAACTCTAAAATTTCGAAATTGTTTGCAAAAATAAATTTAAAATAGTACATGATTTGCTCATACGGCGAAAAATTATCAAATGATCAGCAAAGTGTTCTCAAGGAAATATTTTATTATACTTCATGTTTGAGGGTAAAGAATGCTTTAATAAGAATCTTAGGTCTGGTTACCCACATATTCAATCACGGGCAAAAATGCCAATATCGGTGAATAAAATTAGTAAGCGGAAATCGAGTTAGAGAGAATATGTGGTCGAAAGAATTGTCATAATTACTCATCTTACAATTTGATGCACTATAAAGATTAACGATCCAGTACTTACAATGTTTTCAAATCTATCAGAGCTTAGAAAATTTTCCGTAAACTAACTGTCCTTTTTCTCACCTTGCAGATCAAGAATGTGTGTTTTGGCAGTTGTAATTTTTGGTATACTGAACTATGCTGTAGAATCTAGGACAAGTAAGTAGTTTTAACGGATATCATTTGTAGCTTGCCTTCATTTGCCTTCATCAGATGAATAGCAGAAATGTTGGAAACTGTCAATAATTTTAAACAATGAAATACAATCATTTCAAGACACAACAATTATTATCCACAGTGATATGAGAATAAATAAAATAAAAAAAAACATAATCGGCTTCCTTTCGCTCTTTATTATCAAGTTGGTTGTGTACTGGAATCTGTACCGGGGACACGGAACCAGTTTACAGTTCAGGTATCAACAACTGGCCAATCTAAAGTCTTCTACTGTGCAAATGGTACAGTGTTCGATCAACAAGCATGTGTTTGTGTAACCAACATGGATCCAAACAGTAAGTAATAATTTAACAGGATATATAATAAAGCTTTAATTAAATACAAAATAGGTAGAAATAACAAAACAATACAATCACAACAACGGCTCTAAAATATAACCCAACAATCAACATTAAAGAAATAAACTGATAATCAAAGCAAATAAAATAAAAAGGAAGCAAACAAAACCTATTGTCGTAAATTGAATTAAATTTAATGCTTTGTTAAATTTGATAAAATTTAATTAAACATGAAGTTTAAAGCGGCATTTATTTAAATTTACAGAGAGAAACAAGAAATAGCAAGTTTCAAAAAGAAGTGTATTAAAAAAAAATGTAACAATTTATATACCATTTACCTTATCTCGCCATATTTCAAGGTATTCTTTAGCAAATTAAAACAAAATATCGGAAGATTAATTTTCCCCATTCAAGGGAATCCGGTACGTCAAAAAAGGCGAAAACGTCATAAAACAGATCAATTCATTTTTACTTTCCATGTTGGATGATAATTAAATGCATCCTTATTCTTTCAATAAACTTTTGCAAATCTTAATCTAGGGTTAAGGATAAGGTCAACAATGAGAAGTAATGACTTTTCTGTAAAAAAAATTTACACATTATAAGTTATTATAATTTATGACAGTTTATGGAAGAAGAAACACTTGTTGTGGCCTTCAACACGACGTAAAGAAACATCATCGACGTATTGTCAATTAATAATGGTTATTCCCATTCATATGACGACATGAAATATATATACCCATGAGCTTGAACTAAAAGAAACCACAGAGACTGACACATGTGTTTCATACACTGTATTTGGATATTTTACTTGAGATAGACATAAGTGGGAACTTAACAAAACTTAATGATAAACGTGATGAATTCAACTTTTCATTCGTCAATTTCACTAACTTTTGTAGCAATATACCCTCATAACCCGCAAATAGGTTTATTCAATACCAAGAACATACTCTACATAAGAAAAAAATTCTAAAACGAGGCAAATTATCGACAAACAAGTAAAAGGAACAAGAATATCAACACTGTTAAAGAATGATCTAAAGCTCTATGGTCGACACAATGAACTCGTCAGCAGACAAATCTGTCATCAAATTAAGTCAAATGCTTTCTGGCGTTTTTCATCCTAATTGTTAGGCCATTATCTAAATTCTGAAATTTCTACGGAATTTTCATTATTTCCCGACAATGACAAGGAGAACACGACGGTTGTAACTGGTCGGTAGGGGAGGCTTACTCTTCCATGGCACCTGATTCCACCTCTTGTGTTGTAGAGGTCCGTGTTTGCTCCGCACCTTATGTGTACTGTTAGAATAACCTTGGAGCTTTCTACTATTCGTTATCTCAAAACATTTCGTAACATATGAAATTTCTGTTTCAGGATAATAAAAAATTAAAAAGCATTGTAAATTATGACACGAGGTTTTGTAAAGATGGGTTGAGTAACAATGTAAGTTTTTGTTAGAATACGATAGGTTCTATGTTATTTTTTGTTAAGAATATGATTTTTTGTAACGATGTGATAGATAACATTGTTAGTTTATTTAAGAATATGATAAGTTACAATGTAAGATCTGTAAAATAAGATATGAAATAAGATATGATATGTTACGAAATACGTTTTTAATCCCATGTTAACAAGAAATAAAACCACTGGCAAGCATTTCAATACAGTGTGTTTAAACTCGGTCAAGTTATTGTTCCTATGGGCTTGAGTCGAATAAAATTTTTTGTACATATCTAATAGATTTCCACATCAAATTAAGTGAAGAATTAATTTAACATATCTTTATTTCAAATAACTTTCTGTTTATACAAAATTAAAAGCATCTAGGTTCGTTTTGAACAGCACTTATACGCTTTGTCAAATAGTTTTTGGTTAAAATGTCGAACAGAACTCGGATAAATGAATACCCTACGGTTTTAGGGTTTTCGTTGTCTTAGCATTTGAGAAGATTTGTAAAGTTATTTGTTTTTATTTCAGTTAGCCCGACTGCTCCTCCCATTCGTCGGTCGACAAGAACTTCTCTGGACTTTCTTGGTCCTACCACAGTTCCACGTGAGTACTAACCTCCAAAAATAGAACCTACACTCCTATAAATAAATTCACGCTTCTTTGTAAAACTGCCAGCGTGCGGCTTCTTGTCCGCACGTTGGACAGTCCGTAACAGCTACAATGCCTCTAAGCAGCACTCGCTTGCACTGAATTACTCAATAAAAACCCAAATTTTGATCACTGCTTCTCACATAATGCTTTATGACAAGTAAATAAAGTTTGCTCACAATAATTATTGTGTTCGATTGGAAGTTAGGACCACCCAGTATAAGGCAGGTAGGTTGACAGATCTTCGATTATTTTGCAGCATGTATGTTCAAACCGGATGTAGACCGCCATTATTACCTAGAGCAGGTACACATGTCTTCCTGGAAGAGGAGACCATGTGCTTACGGCACGCTTTTTAATGAGGAGAAATGCATGTGCATAGACCGAGCACCTATATCTACCTCAAGTAAGTCACATGACATGGGAGTACTGCGTAGTAAACTCGGAGCTTCTTGAGTAACTCTTCATTGTGTTGTGAATTTTAATGGTCCTTTTTAAACACTAACACCAGTTTAAATTATTTTCGCAATTATGAGGTATTGGCTTTTAGAATTTTTTCTGTTTATTGCTTCTTGTTTAGAAATTGATTGGTTCTAACCGCATGAGAGTAGAAACAAAATTGCATGTTACATATAGTCGTTGCATGTCAGGAAGGGTTAAAAATGTGTGGTAGAAATATTGCCTTATTATATATAAAGTATCAAATCAATATACAGGAAATTCTTAAAATTTGGGGAAAATATCAACATGACAATATTTCAGTGCTAAACCTGATAGGCATTTTATTATATCTGATCTAACTTTTTGCATTAATAACTGAATGGTAATTATCATTTTTTTAAGTATGGCGTATTTTTATTTCAGTTTGTAGACCTAGTTTTGCTTTAGATTTTGATTCCAAACCTATCCGAGATACTTCAAACATGCAAGTCTATCTAAGTAATGATGGCGTAGAGTCAGTAGTGAAGTCTGGACAATTTAACAAACAGGCTCGTCTTCATATACCCATGTTCTCCTGGATAGGTCACAAAATGACTATTAACTTCCGGTTTTTCGAGTGGAGCGGTGGGGACAGAGAACAAACTCTTATTGCCAATTGTTATCATTCCAACGCTTTGTCAAGTGGGATGGGTTCTGTTGAAGTAATGCTTAAAGACGAAACCAAGGAGGTTATTTTCCGAATTAAAACGACACAGTCACCGATGCGGGAAATAGCCGTTCCTTATCCTGTAAGTCACGTGATAAGCTTATAAATCTCAGTTCAAATAATTATGTATATCGGTTAATAGAATGTGTCGCTTTTGTATAACATAAATATTGGTAGCATTTTTATAAATGTTTTATGTTTAAAATTATGAATATATCTATTATTTTCCTAGACAAAAAGCTGGAAAAATGTTACTTTGACATATGATGGAAGGTATTTCAGAGGGCAAGTCAATGACCGAGAAGCCACGGTTCAAGTTAGAGGTACTTTTTTTGAAATTCCTTTTAAATATCACTATCTTTTATAATAAAAAAAGAAAGTTCTTTGATTAGCAAACAGATGCAAGGTAAAGCAAATTTCCAAGTTAAAATTGTATGTTTGAAGACTGATACTTTCCATTTGAAATGCTCTACAAATATAGATGTTGAAATTACGATTTATCTTTTATTAAAGGAAATATAGAAAGCCGTGCTGAAGGATTTTACATTGGGCAGTGCCCAAGAAGAACTGACGGCTCAAGACGAGCCTATGTAGGCTATATTGATGATGTGAGTAATATTCAGTTTATAATTTTCAAACACAAGTTTACAAAACACCAATGAGCTAAATAATTACCAAATTCACACGTCCTTGTCTGACAAATTATGAAATGAAACTTATCTAAAACGTGTCCTATTCAAACTAACAATTTCAAAAATAGTAAATCGAAACACTCACGTGTATTAACATCATTTTATCATTGACATGTGACATTTCCTTTACAGTTGAAATTTTATAAATGTGTTCGGCCTGATATTCGTAATCCAGGGTTACCTTAGACTTCCTGACTGAAATCCGGTAAATGGATAATCCTTCAGTGACAATCTGTGAAAGACAGCTAACCTCAGTTATCCAACAGAAGTTTTCCGAGGAATTCCCAAAAAGTCACGCGGATGAACCATGTCTATTTATAGAATGCAGTGTTTGATTTTCTTGGTGTTTGAACTGTACGATGCTAATTTATTGGGACAGTACATGAGTTGCTCTGTATTGTTAGAGCTACATGGTTGTGATACTCAGGTACCTTTTAATGTGACAATGTTTCTGTCTGCTGTTTGTATTGTGTAAACATTTTTTCTATCGACGTGTTATATGTTTTAGTTGAAGATTGTAAATACAAACTTTATTTTTGATGATACCTCATTGAAACACAGTGACTATTATTATTATTATTATTATTTTGCTTTTTCTTCCTGATTAAAGGTTAAATGAGCATTCATGCGTTTTTCAAGGGATCGGTGTTTAGCTACAAGTAGGTCATGTTGATTTCTTGTCAGCAACAGAAGAATTTCACATTCCTATGAGTTATCTCCCGTTGTCGGTGTAATGCTCATTTTCCCACTTTGTCCTTTGTAAGTTACCTTTTAATATTTTTAATCTTCAGACGTTATCGGACAATTTCGATCTGTACGTGTATTGCCAGAGTATGGAGCAATATGAAAAACGTAATGGACATACTCATACAAATTTTATTTCTAAGATACTGACCCATAAAGTTGGTAAGGTTATAGAGGGAAAACAGTGCCTTACGCCGGTTGACCCCGGATTAACCCCGCCATGGGGAATAACTTTTGTAAATGTGAAAGTCATCTATACGGCTTATAATTATGTCTAATGCTAACTGACGTTTTCCATACTAATTGTTATTTTATAAATACCGAATTGTCGACGGATTTTTAAGTTATTTTCCAATCATGGCAAGAGTACATGGCGGTAGTGACCGTTCTGCAGGGGATGCACACTACACCATGGCACCTGATCCCACCTGATGTTTTGGAGTCCGTGTTTTCTCTGCTCCAATTTTGTATTGTTTAAATTACTTCTGAACTTGAAGCCTCCATACTTTTTATACTACTTATAAAATGGTAGGATATCAATGGTTTACTAATTGCATTCTAAATTAGATAATAAAATAATTGTTCTAATTTCTGTGGCTCAACCGATTGGTACAAAACCCAATCATGAAAAATTTTTGATGTTAAATATTAGATTTTCGCTGTCAAATAACCAAACTCTGAAAACAAAATATAAAGCTACATAAACATGATTACTTATACATTATATAAAATGAGAAGTTGTTCTTAATTCAGGTAAATTTTGCCCCGAAGAAAAGTAAAGAAGCATGAAGAAAAATTTTCTAGATGTGAAATGTAATTATTAAAAAGAATTTTAGCCAGTAGTGCATTCTTTCTCTCATAGCAATCACCTGTTTAAAGAAGCTCATTTAAAATAAACCTCTATGGTCATTTGATTTATTTTTCTAATTAAAACAAAGTTTAAAACACATTAAGTAATGGAGTTGTTATTTATATAGTAATTTGTATATATAATTGATGCGAGTTTTATATAAATTAAACGTGTTAACTACTTAAGCTAAATAGGATGACACGGGATATTTGATGTTTGTTTGTCTTAAAGCATTAACCGTTGGTATTTATTGCCTCCACCTGCTTTTCATGTGCAGCACGGTGCTACACTGAAAAAGATGTACGAACCACAGAGGTTATGCAATATTAGTTGCTTCAAATAAAAAAATTAATTAATTTTAATTAATTAATTATCAATCTGCTACACCTATAGCTAGTTAAAGCCTGTGAAACATGTACAAATATCTTTCGTGTGGCTTTATCATCATCTGATACAAAATACAAATTAAGGGTTTTTAACCATGGAGTTAAAAAAAGTGCAACATAATTTATTCGAAAACTGGCATTTATCAACAGTGAATATTACAAATATCTTTATACCAATCTCAATAAACTGCATATCTGTGGTCTTTCATAAAAAGCAGACTGGTATTACAGGTATGCACTTCTATGCGTGATCAAAATACTCCACTACATCCGCGGGCAAACAGCTATAGAACCACTGGAACTAAACCAAAAAAAGCAAATTATGTTAACCTGAATCACAATGCCAGATCTAATCCTTTTCGAACAAATATAATTCTTAGTTGTATATAAATGGTTAATTCTACATATTTTTGTGAAAAATAAGAGAAAACACTTAATAAGAGTACTTACATAGTCGATTGTGCCTTCAAAAGGACTCAGTTCGTTCCCGACCCCTCTCCCAAGATAAAGGGGGGAGTTACAGTGAAGATGTGGCTCAGCTGTTAGACATATAAAAGGATTTTGGTTTTAGAAGAGGAAAAAAATCCAATCCCTTTTATAATTTGAGAACAGATTTCATTCGTAGCTTTTGTGTCTCTTGTTAAAAAAATAAACGTTAACTAATGAAACACATAAATAAAACCAAAAATGAAACCAAAAAAGGAAAAAAAAAAATAAATAAAAAATAAAAGGAATACGAAACTCTGATAACTTCCCAAATGCAAAAATAAAAACATTTACTCTGAAGTCAATAACACATCTAAATTGACATGTGATAATCTTTTAGATTTATAAACGTCATGTTTGTTTCTGGTAAGTTATTTGGTGATAAATCTTTATTCAAACCTGGTAGTGCCATCGTGACGTCACTTTCTCGTATTGCAGACCTTAAGTTGCCATCATCATACGTCGTCCACATAGCGACTTTATGTCCCTTAGACGCCAAGGTCAATGTGGTCTGTTGTTGGTATCGTAAAGCCTTAAAAAATTGACAAGTTACTGATTAGAAATGAAGTTAAATATCGTAATTTTTTTTCCATTTTCAGTCCCCAGCCCCCAAAAACATTATGATCAGTAAAAACCAATTTATAAATTTTGCCAGTTTTTTCTTTGAACAATATGATAATGATCTAGCAATAAAAATTAAACAAATTTTCACATAATAATTTGAAGAGATGAAAAAGACGCCGGTAAATCATACTTATATTTATATACTCATATCTATATCAAACCATATTATGAAATAAATTATTAATGCATAGCCTGAAAATATGTATACATAATTTCTTTCTTTCTTTCAATACAAAGAGTTACAAGGATCGTTCAATAAGTAATGATACAAACCATTTATTACTAGTATTACAAATATTGAGTTATTTTATTTCAATTTTGTCAAACGTTCATAAAAGAACGGTCTAATAATGGAAAACTGCATATTTTGTGTTATTCTAGCTGGGAATTCACTAGTAATGAAAAACATATGGAGATCTAACAGTTATAAAGAAAAATATGGTCAATACAAAGAGTCGTTAATTGTTTAACATGTTTTCTCTCGAGAAGATGAAGATGTCAAGACTAGTCTTTCACGTAGTTTAGCATTCAGGTAGATTACGTAAAAAAACCCTCAGAGATTTCGGTCAAGTTGGTTGAAGGAAGCATGTAAAGATGTCTAAATTTAATCAAGACTGTAAGCAACATATGAAAATGACAGATTTTATATCGAAAGATATATATTCTGTGCGATGGGACAAGCATGTAAAAGAAAAACACCGAATCTTTGTCGTTTGGATAAAAAGAATCAGATGTACACATGTACGTTAAAATCTTGCGCATCACGAGACTAATTAAGTTGCAATATGAAAACCATCTATCCTTCTGTGTTCAATAACTCAGAACTGAAAAAAGAATTGGATAGATTATACGATCAGTATGCATTGGTCTGAGCTGATAAAAGCAGGTAACAATACTACAATAATGAATTACATGTATCATTCTTGACTCCATGTTTCTTTTCAAACCGACATCTAGGAGAAAACACTCGCTAAACGTGCCAATGTTTTATTATTTTTAAAATAAAATATTTAACAATTGATAATTTTGTTACTGGATAACAAAAAGTTTTTTTTAACCCAAAAGGAGGATCAATATCAAAATTAGGAATCAGAAAGAAAAACTGTCATCATATTTTTGCAAAGAGAAGCATAGGCCCAAAACATGACATACGGTTTTTTAAAGCAAGAGTTCCAGTGATATATGGTGGATCATCAAAGGTAATTATTCCGTTAAATTTCACTTAAGAAAGTTAAGCAGGTTTTCTGTAAGAAATACCGGTCACCAGGGTAATTTTCCTAAGCAAAGAGAGATTAGAGATAATTTGAAGGAACAAGTACATAGCTGGCATCCCCGTACCGCCATCTCTTAGTCAATTCCATGTCTTTTTACTTCAAAATCGCAAGAAAACAATCAATGGACCGATCTTCAATTTTATGGCTATGGAGAGTGCTATCATCAGTGTCAGTATTTTTGAGTATCCCTAAAGATGAGTATGTTGTGTTGTTTTTGTTTTGGGTATAAAGACTTACTAATAAAGTTGAAAAGGGAATACGTTGAAGAATAAAAAAAATTAAGATATTTCTTCACATGTTTTTTCTTCTTTCTCTTTTTTTTGATATTCTCTTTGCATTACTTACTTAACGAGCTTCGTAGTTTTTGTTATTATAAAAATCAAATAAAATGGATAATTTTTTTTTTACCGTAGATTGTAGTTGTAATTTGACGTATCCATGAGCCGTCTTTATTTCTGCTACCACTCCCAAGAGCCCATTTATTTTCTTTAAGTGCACTCTTATACTTGGAAGGTCTGTTTCTTGACAATTGGAATTTTCAAACAAAAGCATACCCTTGTATTCGGGCGTTTTCATTGAAACCTTGACCGCAAAGTCATGAGCATAATGATTAGCCATGTTTCTTATAGACACCATGGTGGTTTTCCCATCGAACACTCCCTGTCCGTCCTTCAGGGTTACATTCCATAGCTGGATGGATCGGGTATTAAATTGGAGATCTAGGTCTGCTTTACACGTGTCTGTTTTCACTGATAAAAATATCGATAATGCCATCGAAGATATTGGCAAGAAATATAAAATAATACATCATACTTTTAATATAGCAATGAAAATTAAAGATATGTTGAATCAAAGATTGTTCTATAATACCTTCAATAATATCCACCACACACCGACACTTCTCGTGGCTATAAATATAGTTTGTAGGGCACTTCAGTTCCTCGTTTGTTCTGATGTTAATGTAATTTTCTCTGGATAATGCAGGTCTCGTATTACATACCCATGTATCTGTATGTTAAAGGTAGTCTCAAAGTAATTCATGTAGAGTTGTACATGTGTTTACAATTTTAAATCATTTTAATATTATGAAATTATGCAATATTCAATCAAAATATAAGATTGTTCTGACCAAAAAAAAAGAGTGTCAATAAATTACCGGGCTTGGTAACCTTCTGGTCAGTTAGGTTGATGAGGGTGAAGCACTCCCCTTTCGTGTCATCTACACAATGATCCGAAAGAGGGTCATACTTCCTGTGAATAAGAACATTTCCCTCGAGTCTTTCTCCACATGTGCACAACTTCTTGGTGCGTCCATTTAGACATGTGTAGAACTGGTCACACCGGTTCTCATCTAACAATCTGATGGTGGTGTAGTTATACCCGTCAGGTCGTAAATAACAGGGGTCTATTAAAAAAAGCAAGGAAAACTTAGATATATCACTGCTATCAAACATCTCTTAAATAATATACATGTAGTTTATTTGGGAATGATTGACTGAATTGGATTTATCCGTACTTGCATTTATTTTAAGTTTTTAACGATGATTAACATTACAAAAGGGAACACCCCCCTTTAGGAGGGATTTATTGGACTGAATACCATATTGACAGTTGGAGGTCATGGGTGGCTGGCAAGTTTTTGTGTTTGAGTCCCAGAATTTATTTGGATCGCAATGTTCAGATGTCTCAAGCCTGGAGTCAATACAGATATGGTATCTACTGCAGTCCAGGGGGTCAGGAATAATCACTCTACCAACACACTGGCACTTTGCACACAGTTCTGCAAAAATAGCGTGCAGAACGTTCATTTGTAAAAGGTAATATTACAAACACTGTCAACGAGTGATTCAAAGTATTCCCATCATATTTTAACCACAAATGCTAATGTACAAAAAAGGAAGAATTTGTACCGAAGAATCTTACAATCACCGACAAATGTCCTGGTTATGTTAATTAAAATGATAGGAGTGATATACATTATTAAAACCGTAGATGTAGGCATTACATGACATTTTAAAAATGTGTGTTCAATGGATTTCTTCAAGTACAGGAAAGTTAGTCATTGCAATTCTGAAAACAAACGTAATATGCTCAAAAAAATTAATGGAATCTACTAACTCCACAAAAGCAATTTTTGCCACCTTATAAGAAAACTTGTGCGCTCAATTTTGGAAACTCGCGTGTCTCTTTTTTAAGATTTTTTGTGTTTCTTGCACAGTAAATCCTTCAAATTACCATTTAATTTAGAGGTGCCAATTAAAAAATATGTAGAGCATTAAAAAATCTATAAAATTTACTGTTTTTCTAAGTTTACCTTCGGGATGGTAAGGGTCTTTTGTTGTTACAGTTGGTATGGCGGTCGTAGAAAGATCCCTTCCTTCAGTAACTAGAGGAATACAAATAAAGATGTCGAAATTAAAAATTAGCTGTTGTTTTTTTCTGTAGTTTTTCTCTGCGTGTATATTACAGTTTAAACGGTAGTATAAAAAGAAGCGCAAGGAGACCACAAGTTAGGTATTTCACACTTTATGATGTTTACATGAATTAAATCGCCATAAAATCAAGCGATTGCAGAACAAGTCCTACCTCTGCAAATCCTCTCGTGCAGGACTTGAGTCCCGTTCAATAAGAACAACGATAAGGTTTTCAACCACAAGAAGTTGTCAGTAACATTATTGGCTACATCCATGAGTTCAGTATAAGATATGTCTGTAGGTCCCCCTATTCCCATGGCAACCATTGTGATGTTGCTTTTTACTGCTGCTGCAGCAGCTTCTCGGGTTTTCTGTGGCTTCATGGATTTTCCATCCGTAATAACAACTCCAATTTTCCTGGCATTTCTTTTTGGTTCTTTTAAAAATAAAGTGATAAATATATTTTAACAAACACGCAACAATTTGATACCGGGTATATTCTCTAGTGTGCGAACATTTCAAATAAAAAAAATATTTCATGTAACCCTTCGTGCAAACCAATCTTAAAAAGTTCATGAAATTTTATCTACCTGACTCAAGATATTCTGTTAATCTTCTGATAGCTAAGTCTATCTTTGTCATTCCTTTAGTGTGGACAGCCCCAAATATAAGTTCCCGTAAAAGAATCTTATTGCTGACATCTTCTGCCACCTCCTGGATAACGTCATCAAATGTGATAACTCCGCGAACTCTAACGTCATTTTCAGATAGCTTCATGTTACTGACAGTGTTTGCAACAGTCTGCTTAATTGCATTGAACATTTCTGTTGTCAGGCTTCCAGAAGCGTCCATAGCAAACGCAATGTCAACTAATCCGGTGCATTCTGTAGGGAAAAAATACAAGGTCAATATCAATGTCATTCAATGTTAACTATGACTTAAATCGAAGTTTAGAGTCTATAAAATATGACAACATAATACCCTCTAATATAACTGTTGTATCCGGTGTTGATATCGTTGAGGCAACTGTCGTTACTGCAGGGTTCGTCTTTGTAACATACAAATGCAACGGATCCACTAAAAAAGAGCATCTTAAAGTGATCAATATAATGAAATATAATGGAGATAATGAACAGTATTAAGATCGATCTGTGATTGAATTTAGAAAAGAAGTAAAATATATATCAACTGACTTTTTTCGAATGTTTGTATTGCCCATGAAAATCCATCTGTGTCGAGTTTCTCCCAGTCTTCAATTTGTAGGTAATAATCATTCTTGTTTTTTGTGATGTGTGACAACTCGAGTTTGTCAGTATGTGTACCTACACCAATGGACATCAAGTTAACACCCTTTGACCATGCCACGGTAGCAGACGACTCCAAGTCAACGTCATTATCCGTGTCGTCATCCATTAAAATGAGGCCGATCTTTGCAGCCGTTGACATTGTGGTATCAATTAAGCTATGAAGCTTGTTAATAATTACGCTAGGTTTTGTCTGGATTGACGGATGTCTTATATAAGCATTAATACTTCGTAGATAAGAAACCAACATCTGACTCTGGTAGTCAGTATATTCTATAACATTTCTTATGATATCAGAAAAGGTTACAACTCCGTATTTGGTAAATCGTTCTGCCATTCCTGACGTAATGAATTGGGTAGCAACTTTCATCCAATGCATTGCATCATTTGAAACCATAGAATCTGCATCCAAGGCAACCAGTAAGTCAAATTTTCCTACAAACATTAAAATATCAGAGTCAGCAGTCAATCACCTTAAATTATGAACAAATCAATATCACATGAATTAAGGTTTTCTACCTTTTGGTAAGACAGCCATTATTGTGCTGTTTATAATATTCATTGCGTCTGGACGGACATCTCCGAGTGCATAAAGGGGAAGGTTGTAGGTGAAGGTGTCTGGATACGAGTCAATTCCTATAGGTATCGTTATAAAGTGAACACCATCTAACTTAGACTCTCGCAGGGCAATATCAGTCAACAAAATGTCAGTGGGTTCTTTGTCAAACATCATCAGTACTGCCTGCGATCTATTCTGTGATTTGGATTCTTTCATTCTTTGATGCAGATTCCTTATCGTTAGGTGAAGTGGAAGTTTTCGAGTTGGGAGTGGATCTTGTGAAAGTGTGCGACTTGGACTCTGGCGTGTGAGTGTGTATACACGCTGCATAACCTCTGTCAATGTGTTTTGATTAAGATTCTGGCGAACAAACTCTGGGTTGTAGTCTCTATTGTATTGTCCAAATGTCAGGTAGTAATTAGTCCCACTGGACCACAACTTGATGAACATATTTATCATCACCTTCAGATTTTTAAAATCTGTATCTGTCACATTCAATGAAGAATCGAGAGCAACAGATATATGTGTAGCCTTCTTCGAGTCCAAATCTAATTTAAAAACAAAAAATGAAAACTTTTGAGCAGATCTTTAAATTATTCAGAGATCTTTACCAAAAGTAAGAAGCAGTGGGGAAAAAACCTTACTGACAGATCCCATTATTTTCTTAACCGACGAGATTGCCCCTATGATGTCAGCTGCAGACGACAGTTTTGTAATATGTTCGTTGTCCCCTGTAATTAATTTCAATTCCTCGTCTCTGGTTCTGTCTACTCCAAATCCTGCAAAAATGTCAAAAATGTCAGCAATAAAAATGTTTTTTCATAGTAAGATGGATAATACCGATAAAACCTTGATTCACTGAATAGATGTGAGATGACGTATTCAACTTTTTTTTTTAAATAATGGAATGAATATGGAATATATAGATATTTTAGAATACAAATGAAAATGCGTGCTGATGTACCAAGAGCAAACATATGGACATTTGCATCCTCAAGAAGTCTTGCTACAGAGCGGGTTGCACTGGGAACAGATGATGGTCCTTTTGTTATCAGGAATCCAACTCTATTTTCAGAAAGATCTTCCGAATAAAGAAAGCTCAGCAGAATGCCATGAAGGCCAGCATGCGTATTCCTTACGTCATCATTCAATACACGGAGTCTGTGTTGTTGAATATCAGATACGATCTTCCTCTCGAGACTTGAAGTAGTTTCCTTGTTGTTTATGTTCTGGAGTTCTCTGACGTAGAGTTTCAGGTAATTCTTCAGAAGGTCATCCGTAAGATCCATGCTTGATGCTGAGATGAGAATATCTTTCCTTCTTCCAATCACTGAAAAGAAATAATTCTCAGAAAATACAGATCAATGGAATACCAGAAAATTAACAAAGGATAAATTTCATTTTAGACGAATACAAAATGAGCAATATTAAAAATAACGTACAGTATTTTCTCAAAACATTCATCGTTTGTTCGGCACCGTGAGTTTGAAGCTCCGACCAAGAGATATATAAAGGCGGTATCGCTGTATTCATTGTGTCTACTTTCTGTCTAAGTCCCTCGATAGTAGCGTTTGCATGATACAGGACAAGAGGCATGATCAAAATATTGTTTTGCTCAGCCTCCTCCAAGAGCCCTACAAGATCTCCCTCCATGAATGGATCAGCAATGATGACGATAGCAATCTTGACGTCAGATTCTACAGAGTCATACACATTTAATACCTCCCTGATGACGTTTTCTGTTGTCCACTGAAGTTGGGTGATCACTCCCCCTCGCTGGAGACCGTATGGAACATGGAAGGTAACTTGGTAATTCTTGATACTACTGATGTAGTTCACGTCGGTACAGTATGTAGCAAGAGTCAATTGGACATTGTCTGATCCCATATGAATGTTTCTTACCACATTTTCCAGAAAGGTGTTATATTTGTTCAATTTCTGTACGTTAAATGAGTGTGGACAGTGACTATACCCTATCAGTATTTCTGCAGGTCCGTGAAACACTGAAAAATATTACAAAACATTTAATTACAGATGCAAACGTTATAATCAAGTGATGAAAAAGTCTCATGTCAAGGCAGTCATTACAAAGTACATGTATGTATTTATTTATTAATCCCCTACCTCGGTGAGTGACATTCCCTGAAACAAAACAGAGGATCAAATAAACGAAAATAAATTCTTCAGTGGAGGTCATAATAATTTACAATTTTCATGTATCTAAAAGAATGACTGCAATTCAACATACTTACTTGGTACTGGATATTTCAACAATTCTGTAGGTTGAAAGGAAAAGGATAAATGATCAAAAAAAATTTAAGGATAGAGTAACTCGGATCTACATGTTAAATGCAATCAAATGAACAGATAATGAACTTGAAAATTATTACCGGTAGAATTTATATTTTTAAATTTTTAACTCTACTAACAAATCTTACCTGTATCAATTGCTCTCACAATATTGTTCAGACCACTTGACAGAAGTGACTGGTTAGACACAATGATTCTGTTTGCGACTTTAGAACTAGCTAAAGCAAGACTAAAATCAGGATTTACAGCGGAGCCTATTCCAAGGTACATAACTTGTACATTGCTAGATTTTGATTTTGAATTCAAGAAAACCCTCGTATAAGCAAAGCCACTCTTATGTAGTGGCTTGTCTGTGATAAACAGTGCCATCTTGGAGGAGTCTCCTGGCGCATACAGGAAGTCGCTCTCCACCTTCTTGTAAGCCAAAACCGCGTCAAAATACTCGTGATCTCTTGTAGTCATGTGGTCTAGGAACTTCCTAACTTCGATTAAACTGGCCGTTTCATCGAAACGCCCGATAGACGCTGCTCCATCTGCTAGTGTTGCAATTATCAGATTCATCGAAGGGTTACCGAACTCAATGTATTGAAGGAGTCGGGAAATGAACTCCTTTGTCAGATCGAGGCTCTGAATCGTGACGTCAAAAATAATAGTGAGAAGATAACGTCCTCGGATTTCTGAGATAAAATACAAACAAAAACACAGTCTATTAGCCTAAACGCTTTTAAAGATTGAAAATCCAAGTATTCTTAAACCTGCATTTCTAATAACTTGATTCACTTCTATTTTAAAAGTATAGAACTGCAAGAAGCTATATTAATAAATTTGTTCATATATATGTATGTATTTGTTTGCTGTTTCGTCTTACCTCCTGTTCTCATGGCTCCATTTTGAGAAACTGAAAAAAATGTATGTTTTATTTAACCTCGTTGCATTTAAATCGACGTTAAGTAAAGGAAAGGACCGAAATCGTCATATAATTTCGTTAGCTAATTCATATATTATAAGATCCAAACTTACGGTAGCAGATTTGCTCTACCACTTTGTCGAGAGAACTCGCGAGTTCTTTGTATGGGATGATTCTTTGGTGTTCTTTAATTCCATGAGTCATGTTATTCAATTCAGCTGGGGATAGGTTTCTTTCCTCCCCAACCCCGACAGCCATCACATATACATTATTTCTATCGGCATACATGGCGGCACTGTGTAGTAGTTCGATGCCGCTCGTGCTCTTCCCATCAGTCAGAATAAGAGCGACCTTCGGGACATCTGGGTCCAGAAAAGGACTACTAGACAACATGTCCGTCATGTTTCCTAAAAGAAAATAGACAATAAGAATCGACTTTAGAAATTGAAAGGAAAATCATTCTGTAGTCATTAGAAGATTGAAATTTGGCCTTTTCTTTCGAGTTCACTGGGATATATAAAATTGAATTATCTTTTATCTGAAAGCCTCATCAAGTGATTTTCCTCTTCTCAAGTAGATTTCTCTGATATAAATTCTGTTACACAGCGACATAAAACAAGGTTGGCTGATAAAGGAGAACAATCAGTATCCAATGATATTTCATATATTATATTAAAGACTTCACAGATTTTGTAAATGAGGATCTCTTACATACTTTAAGGGGAAGAAGGATTCTAATCGAAAAAAAACCCAGTTTTCATTCAATGTTTGTGTGTAGAGTCTGAGCTGGGGTTATTAACAAATCAATTTTGTTGACGACCAGTATAAAAATTCCGAGATCTATTCGAAAGAAGAATTTGCCAATGTCAAAGAACGGTTAGAGCCAAGTATTTTTTATTTGTCGAAAAGAAAGGTTGTAAGAAATGGACAAAGGTAATATGTGTTGAGGGTACTGATTTTGGATTTGGAAGAAAACAAATGGACTTAAAATTCCAAAAGTTCTTGAAAGATTTGAAAATCTATCGGAAGAATTAGAAACATGGGAAAAACAGATACTCACCGATAGCATAGTCAATTCTGGTCTGGTAGTTCCTGTTAGAGTTGTACATCATAATTTTATCGCTGTTTAACTCCCCAAAGTCAGTGACAATTTCCACGTTCTCGGCGAATGCCACCGTGGCGATGGTGTGTGGGTACATGAACCGCTTCACCAGACCGTTAGCTGTGAAGTTCTTGATCTGGAGGAACTGTATAGAGGTCAGACTGGAGGAGGAATCCATCGCGATGACCAAACTGACCCGGCCATCACAGAAGGCTTCTGCTAATGTTAGATATACAAACGGTAAAACTTGTCTGATACGGACACCATTATTGTTCCAACATTTTAATTTATTGAATTTACATCGTGATATTTAAGATTTCGGAAAATGCAAAATTCGGATTTGACAAGATTAACTGTTGTATTTACTTCTTTTTTATTTTTTCTTGTTTGCGAATTTTCCAGAATCAAAAACAAATTCAAAACAGATCTAGATGGTTGATTTTTACTATAAACTTACCTGCTTGTGTGGGTTTTGTGTTACTATAAATAATACTGATGAAAGACAAAAATATCCCGGGAAACTGCATACTGAACCTGATATAAAGAAAAATTAATGTTATGCATTTGATATTATGTTGTATCCATTTATATAAGAACATGTGTATCATAGAACCGATTTACCTTAATAATAAATTTTCACTTTTATTTTTAAGTTTATGGAATATAGAAATACATACCTTCACTGTTGATTTCCTATCTTAATGACATACTCCTCTGATCTTTTCTTTATTCCTCTGTAGTCTTTGAGGTCTATAATCTAACTGACTCAAACCGCTGCACTGAGATTTCAAATCCCAGATGTGACCAAGAAATTCTTTTCGGCAACTCTTTAAGTTTATCTGATTTAATTGTTATGCAAAAATGTACATGTGGATTTGACAAATTACACGACACATTGATTATTCAAGTAATGCTGGGTATAGATGAAAAATAACGCGTAGAAGAAAGAATACCTGCAGTTTAAAATTTTTAAGAATTAAGGAATATTTTTTAAAAACGGCGAAAACCTGTTTAAGATGCCACAAATCCTGTGCGGCAGATTTCTTCCAAATCATTTATTTTTTTTAAGCATTTCATTAAAAAAATCATTTAATAAAAAAATAACAGTCCTTTAGGCACTTACAAATTCATAAATGTATACATTGTACTTATAGGAAGGGATTATTTAAGGCAAAAGATTAATTGTTAAAGTCGATTGAAGGATGTAGATCTCTGTTGATGAGCCCTTCAGGGGGCTAGGAGAACATTTTAAACAATATAGGTAAAGTAGGGTTTCAAAGCCCCCAAATCCGACAAATTCTTATTGTTTAGGATGGGCAATTTTAGATACGTTTTCTCTTCTTCTTTATGCATAAAATACTTGTTCCGCAATTTTGTATAAATATGATCTTAGACTTTCTTTTCTTTTATTGCCACCTAGTTTTTTTTTTTTATTTTTTTTTTATTTTTTTTTTTTACAAACATCTTAAAGAAGTTCAATTGTTTCTGCCTTCAAATCTTATTCACTATTTTTTTACTTTAAAACAAATTGCAAAATACGATGTATAAAAGTGATCGAGTTCATAGAACTCATATCAAAATGACAAGTAAATGATTTAAAATAAGTCGAGATTTAAAATTTTTGTCGCTCTTTTTTGTAAAAGATTCCTAGTAAAAACGAGGATTTACAAAAGACGAATTGAAAATCATTGCAGAAGGAATACTGTCAGAAGTTTTTCGTTTGCATTACCCTGTTCATAAATTTCATATTGACAATACTGTAGAAAATCAAGAAAAAAATTTAGTTGGAATCATAGTTTTTGTTTCATCATATAAAATATACATGTAAAAGGTTAAAGAGCGCAAGAAATGCTGAATTTTTTAAAACCTAAAGTAATACAAGGGTTTGATATCAAACAGTTAAGGGATTCTAAAAAAAGTTTTAATCATAGTCGGAAAATGTACACTTTGTTAACCTTTCTGTCAAATAAACATGAAATCATACAATTCTTATCAGATGATTAAAGTCCTCGGGCTACTCTGTTATCAACACAAAACTACGTACATGTAGATCTTCTTCATAAAATATTTAATTTCTCTTTCTACGATGTAAATTTGATATAATTCAAAAACAACAAGTAATGATATAAATAATTAAAATTCTTACTAACAAAGTTTTTGGTCTAAAAACTGACAAGTAAAAAAATCTAAATCAAAACAATATAAGATTGATAACGATTTTCTACGGAAGCCCTTTGAGGCCAGTTCAGAGAAAGAAATATTTCTTATTGCGTTTAATTGCAATAATTATTGTGTTTAAACGCAAAACATTGCGTTTGATCGCAATAATTATTGCGTTTAAACGCAAAACATTGCGATTAATCGCAATAATCATTGCATTAAAACGCAAAGCACTTTGCGTTTAATCGCAAAAGATTGCGTTTAAACGTAATAATTATTGCGATTCAACGCAATAATATTTTTGCGTTTTATCGCAATAATTTTTGCGTTTAATCGCAATAATGTTGCGTTTAACCGCAATAATCTTTGTATTTTTAGAAAGCAATCATTTCTATTGATCTTTGAAGAGTGCAATATGGACCCTTGCTGATATGTAGTTACCTATGAGGAGAATTGTGTATTATTAAGCTTTATAAAATCCGATTCTCCTGAACAAGCATTTTCCAACGGTTAAATCATTTGTATTGGTTTAAAAGCCTGTACCTGTATAAAGGGCTTAAGGAAACAAGTGATGAAATGTTTCGATTTATGTACATATAAACATATCATGTATATGTATATTCACAACCTTTCCTTTGATCACACACAGTAAACACGAGAACACAAGAATTTATGAGATAGAATCATATGAAATCAAAAATAAATCAAATGAAAACAGATTGGCCGATGTGTTCTACCAAATTGATATGTCTATCATTTAATTTCTATAAAATACTTAGTTCTGATTGGTTTAAAAATTCCTTTGATACCTGCATCAATAAAATCTAGAGTTCGTTTGCACTAAGCAGCCGGAACTACTTTGGCAGTCTCTACATTTATATTTCCCGCTTCCAGGCTACTTCTTGAAGGACTAATATTAAATACTTTTACTTTATAAATATTTTCCTGAATTTCGAAATCTGTCCGTTACGTTCCTGACTTATCTTCTACTTTCGTTTCTTTTTGAATTATCCCCCTTTGCAAAACAAATCAAATCGTCTGCATAACGACAATACAGTTTTGGGAAAGAAGGAAAGAAATCGGCATATTTTTGTCAAATGTTTGGATTTGAGATATCTGGTATGAACAATAGACTTCTGAAAAAAAAAACGTTTTTTATGCTACCAAAGAGAGGAAAACCGTTAATCTGTTAAATCCTTGGAAACGAATGATCGAGAAAAACGACACTGCATTCACGAATGAGGACAGATTCTTTTAATCTTAAACAGCCGGCAGCAGACTCTTTCAGGTTTTACAGCATTGACAGGTTGTGATACGTATTTATATGTTCGGTTTGAAATTCAGATGAAAAGATGTGCAAATGAAATCCAAAATTTCTGTGACCTAACGTTAGAACTGTTAGGATATTTTGAGTAGCTTCCCTTTACATATACGAACTTGCATAACTTGCTGGGGAAAATATACCGATAGGGATAACACAATAGGTAAGTTTTTTGTGTTAAAGAACTGTAAATTATTTCAGTGAATTTTGGTAATGACACGACAATATTTGAGAACGTTTCTTCGTTTGAGCCATTTTGAATTTCAGCAACGTTAACGTTGTAAATCTGATGTATTCGTGCGCACTGTTTTAGATGCGTAAATTTAATAGATTAGGTGAAAGAAAGTTTCATTTTATTAATTTAAAATCATAATTAAATGATAAGAAATGAATGTAATATTTTTTCCTTTGATCGATGTATCAAAGAAAAATTTGGACGGAAAACTTTTTCATCAATGCGCTACGCGCATTGATGAAGTTTTCCGTCCAAATTTTTCTTTGATACATCGATCAAAGGAAAAAATATTACATTCATTTCTTAAATCAATACCACTGAAACATTCTTAATAAGCTGTGATACCCGAGGAATTAATTAATGGCGTGTTGGGCTCTAAAAGTACAAGAAACTTGGTTGTTAGGATGCCATTGTTAAAGTTAATATCTCACAAACTGCAACATTTTCAAAAAAGACACAAAACCAAACGGCTCTTCTTTAAAGAATCGGACCGTAGTATTTATTAAATCTTTGCATCAAAATACAAAAAAAATATTGCGATTAAACGCAAAAAAATATTGCAATTAAACGCAAAAAAAACATTGCGATTAAACGCAATATTATTGTGATTAAACGCAAACTTATTGCGTTTTATCGCAAAAGTATAGCGTTTTAAACGCAAAAGTTATTGCGTTTGCAAAAATTATTGCGATTAAACGCAAAAATATTATTGCGTTTAAACGCAAAAAGTATTGCGATTAATCGCAAAAGATAGCGTTTAAACGCAAAGTATTTTGCGTTTAAACGCAATAATTATTGCGATTAATCGCAATGTTTTGCGTTTAAAGGCAATAATTATTGCGATTAAACGCAATAAAAAAATATTTCTCGGTCTGAACTGGCCTCAACGGGCTTCCGTTATTTTCAAAGTCATCAGAATTTTTATTTTTATTTTGTGATAAACATACAACGAATAAATATACGAAGAAAACATATCCAATTTTACTTTTTAACAATAAGGAACACAATCCTCAATAATGGAAAGGTTATAGCTCAAGGCATCTTAATTCAATACAAAAAGTTGACACAAATACATTGAAAAATCAATCAATAAATAAAAATATTTAACTAAATCCTATAACATGAAACAGTTGTAACTTAACTAAAATTGAAAAAATACACAGCTCTTATACAAAACAAAACCAATAATAATGTTATTGAATATAAATAGACATATTTCAATCAGAGATAGTTGTGAATCCAATCAAAATGTTAATATTCAAAACGCGGCTAAGATGCAATGATGTAGTTCTACGATGATCACATGACTTTGATGACCCAGTCATCTTGACTGTTCCATTTTAACCAATCACACGGCAGTTAAAAAATACACAACATAATCACATGGAAACTAGTAAGTTCTTGACGTAGTCGCTCACACAGTTGTATACCTCAAACTGGATAAACGTAAAGATTTTCTTATTCATTTTTTTATCATTAAGTCAATGTTGTATGATTCATATATAGCTACGATGTTTTTGGCCTCAAAAGCTTTGTTTTGCTAAAATGTTGTATGATTCACACAGCTACGGTTTTTTGGCCTCAAAAGCTTGGCCTCAAAAGCTTTGATTTGCTAAAAGAGCTGACAATTTTTTTTTTCCAAAGTCAGATAAATTGTTCATTCTTTCAACCGCATCATTTCAAATTTTTATGAAATTTATTCGAATATCTTCAAAATACCCGCCCTAGTTTCATTTGACTCTTACCTTTGCTATAGTTCCTGACAATCTATTTATAGATCCCGATGCTTCTGCCGGTCTTCCCAATAAAAAGCCGCTTTGTCGTCTCTCAACATTACCTAATGAATAAAATTATTCATCGTACACTTATACTAAGACATTCAAAATTACATATTTTTGAATTACAAAGGCTTTAATTAATTCACCAAATTCAAAGAACATTGTTCAAAAATCTTACTATGGCACCTCGCTATCGCTTTTTTATTTTTATAAAAAGGATTCAGAGAAATAAATATGTGCTCTGAACACAACCAACCTCTGAGATTCGTAGAGGATTCGGTCCCAGGACCCGAGTACACGGCGAATGTTGACCCATCATAAGCATATATCACTTCTGTAGGAACCCCAGGCTATAATACGATAATTTATTAAAGTTTATATGAATATGAACATATATGTTTTTAAAACTCTCAGAATAAACACCCGAATCATTTAAGAAATAAGGTATCATTTTTAAACATCTATCGGGCTATAAATACGGGTCGGTCACGAGATTAAATTCCATAAAGCCCGAAGGGCTTTATGATGAATTTAATCTCGTACCGACCCGTATTTATAGCCCGATAGATGTTTTAAAATGATACCTTATTACTTATATTTACATTTGTGACTAATTCATACTTTATATTTGCATAATTGTGACTTTTAACGTGTGAAATGCATTATTTTTCAAACCCAACGGCATGTATGTAATTCACTGAACGCGCGTCGACCCTTTATGACGTCACTGAGAAATTACGTCAAACGATTATCCAAACGCACATCTATGACCTCTTGACCCCATACCTGTATTTATACAGTTATAGATACGCATTCCTTTCAGTAGTGTTATATAAAGGAAAACATTTGCAAATGTAAATATTTACTAATAAACATATAAGGTCACTGTTTACTTTGAAAGACGTAACGTTATCTTTGATTAGGTAAAAATATCTTGAATTAATTGTGTCCTGTTGCTGATTTCCAACTTACCGTGACGGGGGAGGTCAGCGTTTTAGACGTTCCTCCCGCTCTGAGGGTATAAACTAACTGAGCCGAGGTGGAGGTCTTGATCACCTGGATATCCACAGAGGAGGGCGTCATCGCGCCATTGGAGTGAAGACAATTCACAAGCACCTGCTCTGTCCTTGGAATGGCTGACGTCCCTACTGTCAACTCAAACCGGACAACAAGCACGTCCTGAAAGTCTTGGTTTGCCAGGCGCCAAATGTTGATTTCGCCATTTCCGCCAAATCCAAGCGACCCTGTAGTTATGGCGACGTTAACCATTCCGACTGGGATTATATTTGTAGCATCATAAAAGTAAGGGTCGGACTGAGAGTGGTATAGCATAGGGGAGCAGACTGAAGAAGAGAATGTTTTTATTGAAAACGAGGCTGATCATCACTATCACTGTAGTCTGAATGGCATGGTAAATTTTTCCTTTGTGCATAGAAGGAACAAGTAAATCTATTATACATTTCGTAAATTAAGATTATCTATTCAACGAGATAGAAGAACCTGTTGATGGAGCGACGGTAACCAGGATAGAACAACCACAGGAGCCAGCATCGTAGTGGGTCCCCGGGGCACAGCGGCGCCGTAAGAGGGCACCACTGACGTTCTGAAGGTAGTAACTAGGGTCGGGATCAGCCTGGGACTCACAAAGAACTAAAAATGAACAAAAGATACAACAGTAATGAAATGAAAAAGAAGAAAATGAATAGTAATCGAACTGAAATGTCAATTGAAGCAGTACAGATTGGGAGAAGATCAACAGAAACCTCGTAAAACATCACGAAGTGAAAACATGGAAAAGAAACCGTAGAAACAAGCTTCTAGGAGGAGCAAATATAAACAGAATTTTGGTCCTCTGCTAATAATGGCATTTGGATTAATTGACAAGTGATAAATATGCTGACCATGGCATGAGAGAAAATATATCATCTGTATTATTACATACATGCAACAGTGGTGGGCTTGGGTGGACATGCCTCTGTACATGTGACGTCAGCCGCACAGCCGGACCCTGTGACGTATCGGGTTTGATTCCCACAACAAGTGGGCACAGAGTGGCCGTTTATACAAGTCCAGTAACCCTGACAGTTCTCGACCATGTTCCAGCTAGCGCCATCAGGCTGACCAATACAAGGATCTGGGAAAGATAAAATAAAGGTAATTTTGTCAATGAAAACTTTAGAAAATTAACAATCAATTTCAAGATCGCTTGAAATAGTTATTTACTAGATCTAAAAATCTTTAAAAATATTAGGAAGTCGATCACAATCGGAAGATTTAAACTATTAAACGATAGGATTAAACTACCATATGGACAGTCCGAGTATTCAGCGTGAACACACGTCAGATGAGACAGCGAGAAGAATTGTCCGAACCCACACTTCTTCTCCACGGCCACCGCTTTATCATCCTCAAAGTAACACTGGACAAAGCGTTGGCAGTTAGATCCGTGCCTGTTGTATCCTACACCGTCAGCAATAATACAGCCCTCACACAAAGGGTTAGTAACTGCAATAAATTCAGATCATGTGAGACTAAGTTCCTTCAGTTAAGGACTTACGCAAAGTACTAGTAGTTTAAATTTGTTTTGTCTTTTTCCTTGGAGTTGAAGAGTTCCAATTCTTGAAAGAACTGTGTGCTGCATTTTAATGTCTATATCTGGTGCTGCACACATTTAAAAAACAATTTGGATAAAAGAAACACCAAGAATATATGTTTTGTATTTTTATACATGTATATTTTTCTTTGAATCATCATCCAAGAATTTTCATCTATTGATATCTTTCAAAAACCTCCGGTAATGCATTCCGATTATTTAAGGCCAAAAAAGTTTTTAGAATCGTTATTTATTCTATTGTCTTTGATTAATGCTTCACTTCTTTTATGATTTATAAGGCGATGGTATAGCTTAATCAGATGCATATACACATCACTTAAAAATTGAATTATACATAATTATTATGGTATTTTCAGTTTTGTAAGTCTGAAATTTCTTGGTGATAATAGGCTAGGTGGCATGTCTTTCATTTACCATTCTTAATTACATGGATGGTAATGTTCGGTTGGTGTTCTGATGTGAGTATAATTACATGTACTTTTATCGGTCTGGAGTTTCTGGGTGGTCAGAGGTGGTAATGTTGGGGTTAGGGTTTTATAGTTGTGGAGTACACCTACTTTTATCAGTTTGGAGTTTCTGGGTGGTAAGAGGTGGTAATGTTGGAGTTAGTGGTTTATAATTGTGGAGTATACTTACTTTTATCGGTCTGGAGTTTCTGGGTGGTCAGAGGTGGTAATGTTGGGGTTAGGGTTTTATAGTTGTGGACTATACTTACTTTTATTGGTTTGGAGTTTCTGGGTGGTCAGAGGTGGTAATGTTGGGGTTAGGGTTTTATAGTTGTGGAGTATACTTACTTTTATCGGTTTGGAGTTTCTGGGTGGTCAGAGGTGGTAATGTCGGGGTTGGTGTTGTTGGTCTTTGTGTCGTCGGGATCGGGGTACTGGTTGTTGTCGTTGGGATTGGTGTTGTTGTTGTAGTTGTGCTCGTGGATGTTGTTATTGCTAAACATAACCAGTAGTAACTGTTATTTAATTATTTCTTTTCAATTCAAACGTCTTATCTGTAATTGATCTAGATAGGAAACCAAAGGATTTTATGTTCTCTTTTTATACGTTTATATCAAATTGTGGATTTTTTAATTTTTGAAATTCCAATCTTAAACAGATGTAAATTAATAAACTGATGCATTTTGTTTCAGTTTGTAAACAGATTTTTGACTTTACGGTCTTTACCTCGACACAGTAAATCACTAAGTATGGCTACACCAGTTAAGTTTGTCAGCTGGCTGTATCCGTTTAACAAGAGAACCTGTGAGGGGTTTCCTGTAATGGCGGTAAGTTCTGCCGCAGCGGCTGATCCAGGGGAGACTCCGATACCAACAGAGATGAGGGTCACCCCCAGGGTGCGGGCCGCGGCGGCCGCTGTCTGGGTCTTCACCGGGTCGTACGATGCCCCGTCCGTCAGGATCACGCCCACCTTAGGATAGGGTACGTTTGGTTGGATAAGAAGGCGGATCATCTCGGTGATCGCGACATCGGTAAATGTAGCCATTCGTATTAGCTTCAAGGCATCCACTTTGGCAAAGAGTGTGTAGTTTGTGTCCTGACTGTCGAACGGGAATCCATCGTCACCGATAGCTTGACTGAATACAAAAGCGGCGACCTGAATGTTGCTGGGCCCGATCTTAAAATGCTGAATGTTGGCTTTTACAAATTGTTTCAATAGTTCAAAGTTGGAAGCATTTATACTTTCTGATCCATCTAATGCAAATGCTACTGCACCCGGTCCAACACAGTGGTTCGTTAAGGCGAAAGCTTAAAAAAGATTAAAGTTCTGAATCAAGTCCTTATATATATGTAAAGTGCATTTAACTAATTCTTATATCTAAACAGGAAAAAGTTAAATTTGAAGGCGTGAAAACAATTTTTATAGGGTTCTTGTTGATAGTGACACAACTAATTCGCAGATGCTTCAAATGAAGTTCTTCAGCATCAGAACAACAGGGTTTTTTTTATATATCTTTCCTATTGTAAACTTTTGAAGTAAAATTCTATCTTGTGCAATCGGGTTACTTTGAGGTTTCATTGAAAATAAAGTTCAGAAGCAAAGTAGACTTCGGTTGTTCTGACGACTATCCTCATCAAACCAAACATTTATAGGGACAGACAAATTCTATAAAAATAGTTTCAAAGTAACTTAAGACTGAAACTACGAAGCTTCTTATGGTAAGATATCATTTGCTGACGGAAATCATGGCAACATTACTGTAATTAAAGAAAGTGTAGAAAATGGCTAAAAACTCTAAATAACAAAGCTGAGGAAAGTCTGTATTCAAAACCATTTAACACTTCGAAGAAATAAATCATAGCTTAAATAATTTTTCTTCACTTAATGTACTAGTATTAGGAAAGTCTCGGAAAGTAAAATAAACTAACCAAAACTTCACGAGGAAAAAGGACAATTCTGAAAAGTTCTTTAATCTTTTGAATGGAGATAACTTTTTGTCTTTTTTCTTTACACTTCAGATGCTAATCTATGAGTACTTACACAAGGGTGGATTTTGGCTGTATACTCCCAAAACGGAGTAAAGCAGGACCACAGCTGCAGCACAAAGCGCCATCTCTTTAAAATAGAATAAGTAATGGTTTGGTTTTCATTTATGAAATAGGAGTTCATTTATGAAACATCTGATTGTTAACCAGTCAAAAAAAGGTATACATGTATGTGCTTGAAATAAAATAATTACCTGATATGAGTGTTAAAAATATCCCGGAAATCAATGAAAATCAATTCTTTGGTTTGTTTTTAGTTGATGTAACTGATATCCAGTAAAGGTGTTGTCCAGTACACGACTCCAGATCAATAACCACTAATCAGCCTGGGTCGTCCAGTTGGCCCGGGGGGTCCGACTCGTATCTTATCGGGGGTGACATTTAATGTCTTTGTCTTTGGTAAATAGATTTCGGTAGTTGCATTCATTCTAACAGAAGAAATTAGGTTGGGAAGAATTAAAAGCAATACTTTTTAATTATTCGACTTTTTTAAAAATAATATATTATTTCCTTAATAATTACCCAAGCGATATTACCTATTGAATATACATTTTGTTGTTTGAAATTTAATTCATGCAGAGCTCGAGCCCTGCCATTTCAATGTAATAAATGAAGGATGCTAAAAATGTGTGACCCTCAAATTTGTGAAAAATTCTTGTTCTGGGTTGCTTCGACTAATACGAAGTACATGTATAGTGAAGGTCATTTGCAGACATTTATATGCCAATCAACTTGAAATATCAACATATACGTAATTGGTCGATTACTTTTCATTCTTTCTCCCTTTTCTAATAAAATTGTTGCTTTGGTACGTTTCTTACGACTTTATCATTTTATTAAAATCATCAATGATTAAATAAGATGATAACAAAACCCAACTCTTTTAATTTTGAAGGGTTAAAAAATTGGTTTTGAAAGAA
This sequence comes from Saccostrea glomerata, assembly GCA_003671525.1. NCBI lineage: Eukaryota > Metazoa > Mollusca > Bivalvia > Ostreida > Ostreidae > Saccostrea > Saccostrea glomerata. The sequence continues at coordinate 2,375,434 of PRKT01000032.1, forward strand.
AAAACCTTGTTTTATTTCGTCAATACGTGATAACCGTAGGGTATACACTGAGATAACGGGAAATTTACACGTGAATAAATCCATTACACTTCACCTGAAGCTGGCTCTAGGCGGGTCACGTGGAGAAATCTGAACGTCATAACCACTCATCACCACCGGAATTTGAAGTGTTTCTTTCCTTTTTCTTTAAACTAATATGAATATGACTCCGCCGGTGAACGGGTATGCGTTAGGTGCGATCAGTCCACCTTTTTAAAAAGAATATGAACATATATTAAATATTAAAGACAAATTAATTCCATCTTTAATTCATCCGTTTTAAGTACTGTTGCTAGATTTTGTTTTATTCAATAGGTGAAAAAAAGACACTTGAACACAAGAAAACGGTAAGAGTTTTTCTGTCAGCATGGAGGTGTCCGTACCCCCCCCCCCCCCCCCCCCCCCCCCCCCCCCCCCCCCCCCCATTTTGCGCTTTCCAGAAACCAGGGGCTCGTAACATAAAGCTTGCTAAGTTTTTGACTTAAGTAGGGTCGTAAGTATGTTTTAGGCACAATCTTAGGATCTGTCTAAGTACAACTTAAGCATGTCTTAAACCGTAACATAAAGAGAACTTAGCTAGGTCTTAGCTAAGTCCAACTTATGTTAAAGATATTTCATACGAGTCAACCTATGGTTTTTCATTTTATATAGATATATGGCTAAAGTTGATTCAGTTAGGGTGTAAATTAAATATACATGTATATTAAAATTGACGTATTTACCTATCGAATTTAGTTAAGTTAGATTAGATTTCGTATCAAAATGATGATTCTATCATAAATCATTCGGAATATTTGAAAACGAATATACTGCACGGTCACACCGTGGCTATTTGTGGTTCATCGTAAATGTTTTATCGATCACTTGAGATGTTTAAGTTTACTTTTTGTTAGTCTTTTGTTTTGACAATGTTCACTTGCTTTGTTACTCTTGCAGACATAACAATATAACCGATCGTGTATCTACTTGAAATTGAAACTCTAAAAAGTTCAAAACATTTTGAATTCCCCCTACTAGTAAATGTATCAGGCCATGCAAGTCAGTAGCAAAGACTGCATAAGTTTTATGATATACTCATTCGCAATTAAATGAAGGCTGCCAAAAAAAAAAAAAAAAAATCAGGGGATATTTTTCGTATGTCTCCAATTGTCAACAATTCCCTCTCTCAGTCGAACTGTAGTGAACCCTGACTAAATCCGCTCTTGTCGCGTTCTACATTTATTCTACTTTACAGATACTTTTTATTACTGTTTTGGTCATCATCCTCTTTTTTTCTCTCTTTAAAATAATTCATCTTATATTTTCAAAGTGAACATAATGATCAATGATTTAAAACTGTGTTCAAATTTTTTCTATAACCGAGATTCCACTAATCAGCTTTAAATAGAGATAATTGTTTTTTATGCTGCATTATATGAATAGAGGAATGTTTTAACATCGAAAGTCAACATCAAATATTTCTAAATATATGTATAAGAACGTTAAGATATACTTAAGTCAACTCTACCGGTCGCTAAAGTTTTGCTAAGATTGCCGGATCTTAGCACTCTTCTAGTTACGGTCTTAAGTTTAAGACTGTACTTAAGTCCTACTTAAGCACGGTCTAAGACTTAAGTAAGCTTTATGTTACGAGCCCCTGGTTAAGGCGATGAAGACACCTTTCTTGGAAGTGTCCGATGCCCTTACACTGTAATTAAGAATCCGTGTGGTGTGGGATATGAGAAAGGATCCAATATGACCATATTTTTTATTCTGAGAAATAGGAAAGTTCAATAGATCGGATTTGTCTAATAATTCATAGAATCAAGAGGGCTTTTATCATGTATATATTATCATACCCCCCCCCCCCCCCGGCTAGAGAAGTGGGAGGTATATAGTGATCGGGATGTCTGTCCGTCCGTCCAGCTGAACGTCCGTCCGTAACACTTTTGGGTACCCATTTCTTATCCGAAACACCTCTCATATACATGTACCACTGAATGAGACTTTCACAGGATCTTTGTAACAAAGTGTCATTGTGCACCTCCTGTCTTATTTTTTGATCTGACACACATTTTTGGTTTCCCTTGGAAAACATGGATACTGCCATTCTTTTTATAATACTGAAGGGTACCAATCTCTTATCCGCAACTCCTCCTATACCATTTCAATAAAAATTTATTGCTACTTTCACAGATTTTTTTTATTACATAATACCATTGTGACCTCTTATTTTACTTTTTGATCTCATACTAATTTCAGTTCTTACAGAGCAAAAGATGGATTTTGTCATTGTGATCATATGGGAGGCAGGGGGTATCATATAGTGAGCTCAGTGCTCACACTTTAAAAAAAAATCCGATCCTAGTATGAATTATAGTCTTACGAATAGTTCAGTCCTATTTTCAGTGATTTTTATCATGGACTTTTTTGTCCAAAAGTAATACATACCCGGTAATAAAATGAATAGGAACTCAATCGTATAGATATCGCTATTCGCAATGTACTGTGACCCTTATCAAAAAAAATCTTACGACTAAGACAAAAGTTTTCCCATTCCTCAACAAGTATCCAAGCTTGTTAGATGACATCAAATCACTTATAATTCTATTACACTTACAATGTAGTTACTTATAGTAAAAAAATATCAGAAAAATGAAAACATTTATTAAACGAGATGTTAAATTCTTATCTATTTGTCGTGTGCTATTTAATGTTTTTATTTAGTCGGGTTCGGGAATCATGCTTCTAATAACCTCCCTTTGTAGAATTGGGTCATATTGAACAAAACAACACTGTCCTGGATGCTTTGTGTGAACATACCCCAAGCTTTTAACCCAATACTCTGCTTCGATCTACAAGAATGAAGGATTTTGAAGGAAGCAGTGAATTTTACCTCCAGAAGTCACTTATGGGCACGCTGCATCAAGGTTGGACATGTTGATAAGGTAAACACGATTACGCAATAGCCTATTCCGATGATTTTGTAAAAAAAAAAAGGATCTTCTTTTTATGGCTTAATATAGGCCTAAATCATTTTTTCTCATATTTTTTTTAAAATAAGAAATTTGCATTTTATATTGTGGTGTTGAGGAACCAGAAATTTTTAGCATGCAGTCTCTGTTATAATAACAAGTTTTCAACAATAAGTCGATTCACCGGAGGATTAATCAATACTTGTAAACAATAATCTAAATGAATATGGTTCCATTTTTGAAAAAAAATTTGAACAGTGTTGAAGGAATTAAAAAAATCATTGGGCACACAGAGTTAATTGATTAGTATACATGTAATACACACATTGCCACATACATGTTCAGACTTGGAAAAGTCATTGATGCTCTTTAATACAGTCTTGATTAAAATAATAGGGTCAAATGATTGAAATATATATATTTTTAAATTTCTTTGTTAGATTTTCAACTGGATTGAGTTTGTCATTACCTTAAATATTTAATAGAAGGATGGACTTTGAACAGCTGACTATCTGATGGGGTCAGGGCCTTCTACACGAGGTAAGACTGTGGTGACTGACAGTCAGATATTTACCTCCTCCTTAAATGGTAAAATCTCTAAAGGAAACTCATCTCGAACCAAAAAGAAAGACACAGACAAACAGGAAATTCAAGGAAATATTTCAGATTCTGAAACACAAAAATTGGTGGTAGAAGACATGATGGAAGAAGAACTGAATTTGTCTGAAACATTAAAGGATGAAAAGACTGAAGTTAAAGAAGCAGGAATATCTGAGACAGCTATGTCTAATGGGGAGAAAAATCTGTCAAAACCTACAGATACCGGCACCATAACACAGGAAGGTTCAGGGCCTCCCAAACCAGCAGAAAGCCAAACAAAAGACAGCAATGAAGAGGAGACTCAGAAAGAAGAGGCAGTGTCTGAAGAAAAGAATAAAAAGCTCACAGAGGAGGAAATCCAGGCGATCAAAACAAAGACTCTAAAGTCAATCCAAACCAATCTGGAGATTCTCTCAGACATAGAGGGACACTTGAATGAAAAAGGAACCTTTAACCAAGCTTTCAAAGGTGCAACATTTCAGTTACAAAAATGTCATTTTGCTTTGAATAAAACTAGTTTAGAAATTAATGATGCTTTCAAACAAGAACAAGGTGCTGTTTTTGTGGAGCTAGGGGGTGTAAAGACAGTGTGTGACGTGATTGTTTACTGTGAAAGGCGTGGGTATTATATGGAAGATGGTAAATTGATTCAGGGGATCTGGATTCCGCTCATTAACTCAACCATTGTGATGATTAACTTTACTGACATTAATCCTAATTTTGCCCACTTACTGGTGGAACATGGGGACTTCCTGCCCCAGATCTGCGAGGCCTTACAGAGACTGAGTGAGAGTCACTTACAGGACAATATGTTGGTGAGTAGTCAGAGTCTGTAAATGATACATTAAGAAATGTTTCATAGGGAAGCTAGATATACATGTACCATGTATTTAATCTTTATTTGAACAGGAAAAGGATGCCAAAATTCTTCAATCATACCTGTCAATAATCCACAACATTGCCCAGGCGGAGAGCAGTATCAGCGAGTTGCGAGATCACGGTTTTGTGGAAGTGCTCCTGCCGTTTCTTAAATCCACCAAGGAGAGAATCCTGCTATCTACACTGGCCACCCTGGCCGACCTGGTGGATGAAACCCAGGCCATGTATTTAGAGAGTCACGGAGAATTCTTTACCTTCCTGCTGAAGTGTCTGAGGTCGTCAATGGAAGATCGGCATAGAAGATGTAAAGGATGGGCTGCGTGGGAGCTGGCTAGAAGTACTTATTTTGATATTTAAACTCTTCATCTATGGTAATTACAGTGAAAGACATTCAGGTCATCTCTGATTAATTATGCAGTTTTTTTTAAATACTATGTTTGGTTTCTTTTCATAGCTATAAGGAGAATTGCAAGAAATGATGTTAACAAGAAGTCTTTGGTTGCCCAGGGCTGCCTTCCAGTACTTGTGTCCTTAGCCCAGTCCAAGTATGAAAATGAACAAATAGGTAATGACAAGCTATAATACTGTTATTATTCAGCTTTGTATTATTAGAGAATGTTTCATCAGTCACAAAAATTAAACATCGTGGACTGATTGTAACCTAGCTGGCAAATCACGATAAAAAAGATAACACGAATAATTATTAGTTGTTTTACACATTGTTGAAGGTAAAATTTAAAATCTCTAGGGTGACTGTTTTTTAATACAGAGGCTCTGGGAGCATTGTGGATGTTGTCTTTTGACAAAGAGAACCAGGATGTCATGGTGAAGGATGATACTGTCATGAAAACTTATATATTCCATCTAGCTTTCTGTATGGCGAAAATAAAGTCGCATTGCCTGTTTTCGAATCCTATCACCTTTTTTTTTTAAATAAATATTATGCATCATATAGATAATGCAAAGAAATCGGGTAACTAAATTAAGAATCCAAAGTATGGACAAATGTTCAGAGCAAAAATTAAAATTGGATTTTTCAGATGGAAATCAGCGCTGCAAAAATGAATCGAAAGTAAGAAAAAATATCTATATATTTAATCTTCTTTTTTATGCTCAAAAAGTATCTAAGTACACTCATTTTATTTTTACAAATAGAGTATTTCAAGTGACGGTAATCTTGGTATGTATTTTATTGGTAGACATTTTACCGGGAAAATTTTGACAACATAAGCACATGGAAGTCACAATGCACTTACGCCTATGTTAGAATGACCATAAACGTGCACCATAACATGTGTTTGTTAATATGCCGTAAACACGCCAATGTATGAGGGCAAGTAAGAGGTATTTTATGTTTGTTACACAATAATAAACGTATATTTTCCAAATTCCACTATCTAATGACAAGCAATATTATCATAAAATACTAATAAACATCATCTCTCGTGCAGTTGTTCGGATAAGCATTTATTTACATCATATGTAAAACTAATTCTGAAGTTTGGTCACAAATAATTAGAAACACCTGTTCTCCTATGTTTGAACTCTTAACATTGAATCACGTTTAATTATCATTTTTGACAATGCACTACCGTGGAATAAAAGTCTTTTTGTTCAATTTTTCCATATGAAACCTATACTCAGTTCCTTTCAAAGCTTTCTCGTGCCTTACTTATCTTGAAAGTTTTATTTTTGTTAATTAAAGTATAACTGCTGTAAAACGTATTCTTAAAAGCCATTCTATGTTATAAAGTCCAGGTGATCTAATTAAAGCGCCATATTTAGCGCTCTGCCATCACCTGGTTGTTTTTATTAGTTTACATTTTATAACTGTCAAAAAGAACTAACTATAAATTTAAAAATATAGAATTAGTTATATTTTAGAGGCATTCAAAGAACCAATTGTATTTTTAATTTGAAATATCTACAAAAAATAAATCAATCAATCTAAGAAAAATAATTAGATATTATGCTGTAGCTGCTTTTGTTCTTTTTGCATCATGAAATTAAATAAATAGGCATCAAAATATTGAGGAATAGCAATTTAAATAATAACTGAGTTAAGTTTAAAATCTATAAAATAACTTGATTAAGAGGTATCTTCAACTCTAGTGAATTTTCAGGAATGTTTAAGGTCACTCATACACATGTTGCATATGAAAATATGCAAGATCTCAACATCTTAATGAAACTAGATCATAAAAAAAAATTTAAATAGTTCCAATGCATTTTTTAATTGCAGTTTACCTTCAAAAAAGGTCAATTGTCCCTCTTCCAAATTTGAATAACAATTGCAGAAGACTGAATCAAATGGACCGTGGAATTTTCCAATCAAGAATGCACGAGCACTGAAAAGCTGTGTCCGCGTCTTAGCGAGGCATATTTAGCTTTGAGAAAGGATCGTCACGTTTAGCGCACGCAAATGACAATAAATAATTAGGCGTCACATACATATAGTATAAACACCATTCCCACGAGCTTAGAGAAACTGAAATGAATGTCAGGGCTAGCATAGAGCGAGTAAAGCTTGGTCAAGTGGCCAGAGCATCTTATATACATAACTGTCCACTGACGGTTCTGAAACACGACTGGCCGACATCATACCTTGACGACGATGTCTAATTAAGGAATGCCACGATTCGGGCGGAATACTTCCCCCTTAATTATTTTCCTTTCTTTACCAGTTATTTCCTAAAGTCATGATGTATGGAATATTTGGTATAATTATTGGTTGATTTACGCAGTGCAGACGTAGTCTGAAAACCGCAAACAGGGGGACTTGTTTATCAATAAACAAGTGCTAGTAGACTGCCCAATTTCAAGTTCACAAACAGTCTGCAGTTCGCTATTTTCACATATCAATGGAAGGTACAAAGTACACTCCTCCCCGAAAAAGTTAAACTCATTTAACCCCTAACTTGATGAACTTTCTATTTCAATGCTAGTTTGTAATTATCATCGTGTTTTGCATTATATTAAAACTATGATTAAATCAAACTGCAATCCATGAACTGATAAGCAGATGATCGAGCTAGTGTATTTCTGCACCTCCTTTTTCGAGGGACAATACTAAGAAATATTTAGATACATTCAATGCTAGTTTGTAATTATCATCGTGTTTTGCATTATATTAAAACTATGATTAAATCAAACTGCAATCCATGAACTGATAAGCAGATGATCGAGCTAGTGTATTTCTGCACCTCCTTTTTCGAGGGACAATACTAAGAAATATTTAGATACTAGTACTTATTGATATTTCAATAAGTGCTGACTTTATTACTCATATACTTCAATAAAAAGCAAACATATTCTGTCTATTTTAAGTTTTTATGTAGAACCGTTTAAGGCATATACGAGGGTTGTTATACTACTTTTAAGAAATTTAAGATAAGCACATTATCAAGTTTAAAAATATTTTCTTTGTTGATGTGTAAAGTTTCATTTCATTCGATTTAATAAAAATTTACTTCATTTTAAATTCAACATGTTTTGTGACCGCGGAGCATACTTGATGGGTATGTAACGTCAAAAACATAGCTTCAATAATTTCTTTAAAATACTATCCCTTTACATTTCACAAAATATAGTTCAAAAATCACTAATTAAAAACCCTTTTCTAGCACTTGACATTTATTCTTCTAACAATTGTACTCGTTGTATAATTTCTTTTGTCCATGTTTTAAATTCTTTACCACTTAACTGTGCTTTCACAATATCAGCAACTCTAGATCTGAATTTAACAACCTAGATGTCTTTCCATGACGTTTTTAAAGTTTTTGATAAGATTTTTTCCAGATAAACCTTTTCTTCACAGATTGTCCTCGTCCGATACAGTCTCAGTCACTCAAATACCTGTACCATTTATAAACACATGCACGGCTAACTTGTAACATAATTTTTGATTCCTTTTACATTGTTAGAGTTTATTCAGAATTTTCCCCGGGTATTACATAAAATTGCACTGTTGTCTGCTGCTCTGTGATGTCCAACAACGTCATCATTTTTATCGCTTTCAATGAGGACTACATATCTTCTCAAATGGTTTCTTTTCAAAGAAGCAAAATATTAAGCCATTATTTTGAATATGAATCAATGTTACAGTTTTATATTTAAAAGTCTAGGATTTTTACGTTTTTTTTTTTCATTTTAAAGACATTGTCATATTTCTTTAGTGTTTTGTTTGTGATTTACTGAATTTTGACCTGCTGCGCGATCCGATTTTTTGCAATTTTTAATCCTAGATAGGTTTGAAATAAATAACGATATTTTTTAAAAAGAACCACGAACGATAGTATTGTTCTCCCGCCTAGCTCTAAGTCAATTTTCAAAAGTTAACATATTTGAATGATTTTCAGAATTTTTATTGATATTTATATGAATTTTCATAAAACGTTACTTTTTTGGGATACCAAAGAAAGATAACTCTAAGACGTCCCGTCCTCCATTAACTTTGCAAAGGTCCTCCCAAGAAATTTCACGGAGATATACGGTTCCCATGTGAATCACGCCCTTCCAGTTCTGAGTACTGATTATGAAGAGAAAGCTCTCGTAGACGATCTCCGAATGATGCACGACAAAATGGTCAGCCTTACTGCTCCAAGTTTATCCTATCGTCATGCTTTCTATGAGAGTAAAATTGTGGGTGATAGTGGAAATCCCAGCTTCTTTGTAATCGACAACCAGTTAGTGTTCTTGTTTGTCTTCACGTATGGTGGAGCTGGTGCAGGCACTTCCGTACAGTATCACTTTGACGACATCAATCAAGTGATGAAAAATCTTGGTGACGGGTATTCTTTAACCGAAATCGATTTGTCCAAATACGCTAGTGACTTGCAAATCACAAATATATTTGGATGAAGATTACTATGATAAGTTCTTTAACGAAAATAAGCATTATTAATGTACAAAAAAAAAATACATTTCCCGTTACTCTTATTTAATTGATGTAAACTTTGTTCATGACGAAAATGAGTACACGTTTATGATATCATATGATGAATTTCACTGAATATTCAAAAACGTGAATTTAATGTTTTGTCTTCTTTTCAAGGCGCCATAAATTCTTCTTTAATTTGTTTTTGTGTATAATTAATGAAGGCATGCCTTCGAGTGTATAAAATCTCCTTATTCTTTACTTCTTGTTTAAGATTTTGCCTTATATGTGAATTCAGGTCTTTCCATCCCTGCCTTTGTCGATGTGTAGCTTAAACAAGTTGAGTTTTACCATTTTTCTTTAGATATTAAGTTACTGGTGTCTCATAGTTTTTTTTGTGTGTGTTTGTTTTATGACCTTTTGAGGATAATTTACAAAATCTCCAGCAGTAAAGGGCACTTACGGCCAATGAAAAACTGAGACATATGAAAAACGAATTTATTCTAAGAGACTTTAAAATTACAAATCAAATGGATCTTAAACTGTTGAAAAATATATAATTGAAAACTGTCCGTAAGCATGCTGCATACATCTTCTGCATGCTTACTTATATTGTTTGTTATCAAAATATATCTCTTAATTTTACAAACAAATGAAAAAATCAACTTTCCTCTTGTATAATCAGTCAAATTTGACATTATATGTACACCAAAAGCATGTTTTCGAAATATTTTCTATTCATTGTTTTATAAATATACTAGAAAATTATATTACATGTAAAAACTGTCTAATCCGACACCTGATAATCCGACATACTGTGAATTCCGACGTTAAATTTCTTTCCCACTTTAGTATTTTCCTTGTTTTATACACTGTGAAATCCGACATCCTGTCTATTACGACACTAAATCTGTCTCCCAGTGCATGTCGAATTAGACAGGTTTCACTGTAATAGTGACATGAACATTAACAAGTGAAAAAAAAAAGGGGAATGTTTGAGTGTATATCTGGTATTAACAAAGATTCCTCATACATGGTAAAACATTACTAGAAAGGTTCTTATAATCTGTACCTCTGTAGGGACTTGTGCTGTTTGAGGAATAATAGGCTTTTCAGGGACCTCCCTTTTCTGTCTGGTGAGGATTTCCTTTACTAGGGCATTAATCTTAACCTCAAAAGGATACTTGTCTGTGAACTCAAAGAACAGCTTAGAACCAATAATAAAACCCAACCACTCCCTAGCTTGGTAGTTTCTCTCCATTTTAAGAGGAATTATTGGTTTCCTCAGCTGAAAGGCATACTCTGCCTCTGAAATTACAGATGGCATTTAGTGATCACATTAAGCTATGTCTATCAAGTTATTAAACAGAATATCATTTGATACCAATGGCCTCATCTTATTTTTCAATATATGATTTAAGGCATATTTTCATGAAAAATAGATTAAATACTTAGTTCAAAATATGTTTAAAAACTCATAATTTGTTTTACACAATTTATTGAAATTCTTATGCAAATTAATAGGTTAACATATGTCCACCGACCTGCCCTGCAGTTTGGACTGTCATAGTATTTTTTTGAGTAACAAATCAGAATCATATCAGCTCTTTCCACAGCCCGGGCCATGGCATTGAGAGTAGAACCCTGCATGTCATCGATATCCATCCAGCATTTGATCCCATTCTCCTGCAGACTGTCCCGAATCCTCTTGATTATTTTCTGATTGGCCCATTGGTAGCTGATCATCACATGACCTCTATGTGAACCAGATGACTCTGATGTTACTTCCTTTTCATCTCTCCTGTATTCATTACCTAACATAAAAAATAAATATTGTACCTGTGGTATTTAGTTAAATTTGCAGGCTTCAGTACTTTACAATTAAGAGTTCATTGGAAAGAAGTAAAATTTTGCAAAATTGAGCAGAAAAATGAAAATATATACATGTATACAATAAAATTGTGCAGCAACTGATGGAAGATAAATCTCAAACTTGACAATATCATACAAACACAAAGGATATTACCATTAAACTATTACCTAGTTCCTTATACTTGTCTACAGAGCTGAGCTTTTCCCTCATATTCCATAGGGCCCCATGACAGGCATTCTTGATTTTCTTTGTTGGGGACATTTGGAGGTCAATAAAAGTTTTCATGACAGTATCATTTTAAAGGAGATCGAAATAGTCTGAAAATGGCTGCCACCCCCAGCCTCTTTAACATTTAAAACTGCTACTTTAATGAAAGTAGAATTTGGAAATCATGTCAATAACCTTTCTGACTCTTCATATGTGTATTCTGAATTTGATATTAAAGATGCGGGGTTCCCCACTGACAATATGATATCTATGAAATCTATAGAAACAAGATCTTCAAAAAAATTTTGGAATTCAGATGTGACTAAATGTCCCCCTTAACTGACTGTTCTAATAGTCAACTAACAACTAAACTATTTTATAACCCCACTGACCAGTTTTGCCTCGTTATTTCTCCTATCCATTCAGTATATTGATAGCATTGCTATCTGCATTCATATAATGTGCTTCATTCAACTGTTTTCGTACGTAAGAACATGGTTCGAGAACCATACCTTTTCAAACCGAGGTAGAACACTAACAAATAAGTTGGTTACATAGCTTTCAACTGTTTAGTTTAAATTCAGCATTTTATCAAATTCTGTGGACAATAAAATGACTTTGTTTGAAGAGATTATTGCATAAACTGTAAACAATTGACCAATCAAAAGACTTCACAAACATGCTACAATATTTCTAACAAATGTCGCTTATAGTTGCACATTTAAGTAGTTTTCATCTTGATACACAATTTAACATTCTCTTCGTACGGAGAATTTATAAATGATATAAAGGGTGAAAATAACTAACAGTGATTGATCTTCTCAAAACTTCAAACAATACAAAACATGTGAACAGGGCATAAACATGGACCTCCGGAAAAACAAGAGGTGGGATCAGATGCTTAGGAAAAGATAGCATCCCCTGTGAGCGGTGTCACACCGCCTTGAGCCCTGTGTATTGATCAAGTTAACACAACATCCCGTAGTCAAATTTAGTATAAGAATTAACAATTGGTATAAAATAATTCAGTCACAATACCAGGTAATAAGTTGTATTTGCTTATAAGTTCATTAGGCCAAAGAACTACAGAAGCTCTAATTTTTAACGAGGTTGTTAAATCCCTGCACCATCAACTTATGTGCAAGTAACCTACCTTGGTCTAAAAATTAATCGAACTCGGAGCATTCTCTTGAGTAACGAATAAGTTTAGAGACAACATCATATGCAGGTAAATGCGGAATATTACTAAAATTATAAGGAAAGCTGACGATGGAAAAGCTGAAGTCAATTCATTTAACAAACAAAGTAGTTGTTGGTTGGTTGATTGGGAATAATGTAAAATGATAAAACGTCGTCGATATATCAGTTTGTCTAGTTGAAGGCCACGGCTAGGGCCTTACTCTTAATCCTAAAACGAGGCAAGCTTTTGAGAAAGAACTTGATATTACAAGGATATGCCCAATCATGGCAAAAGCGAGGCCTATTGAAATTGGGATGGGAATCCTCGTGTAATTCAAATCTATGTCTGAATCTTTAAAGTCTAAATCTACAATTTTATTTCACAATGAAATGGAAATATAATGAATCACTGTCTAGTTAGTATAGTATGCCAGGGGCATCAACAATAGTGGGAAACATGGGATAAATTATGCATAACGGGCGAAGCCCGTTATGCAAATTATCCCATGTTTCCCACTATTGTTGATGCCCTGGCATACTACACTAACTAGGCAGTGATTCCTTAAATGGAGATTTTTAAAAATTAAATTGGAGAGTTAAAGAGAGCCCGCTTCTGTGGAACACGTATTGCAACGAAGTTGTACATATTTTTTAATTTGTCACGTTTATTGGAATTACCATAAGATAATGTATCTGTTGATATCGTGCTCACTCGGTGATTATATAGAGCACCAATTTGGTTGGCTGTTATATTTATGGAATATCTGATAGACGGGTATTTGAATGAACCATTTGACCATTTTTCCTTTCTAAAGAAATGAGCGTGTCTTTATATGACGATCAATGTTCTAAAGATAGCTCAAAATGTTCCATTCAAACGGTACATTTTACCACTTTGATGCGCTTCATTAAATTTTTATGCTATAATCTCTGATTAGGTCATCTCTCCATAGAATGACCAATTTTACTCTTAGTCATTATTGCAATGAGACTATCAATTTTAATTCATATTTAGGATTTACAATATCATTAAATTTTGATATTTTTCCTATTAGTCATATACAAGTTTGAAATTAATTTATTAAGTTGCATTCCTTTAGCGAAATTCAAAATTTAAAAAATCATGAAAAACGACCATAAAAAAGAAAAAGTCTTAAAAAGCTCGTTTCTACTACTATATCCATATTATTCGAAAAATTTTATTTTGAAAGGTTAAACTTGCTGTGTACAAGGGTTCCGTTGAACAGAAACGAATAGAGTTTTCAGGATATGGAACGAACAAGATGAACTGGATGTCCCAACACAGGATTTCATATTCGTCATACAGTGATATGCATAGCTGGGATGCTTACAATTATTTTGGTATAACAAGGTATGTTTGACAATCTCATTCAATCTTAAAAACCCAAAATGCTCCAATAATAATGCTTTGGGCATCTTTTTTCTTCCAACAACATAACGTCGTTTTAGGAGAATCAATATTTAATAATTTTAGTGACAACCACCTGGACCGACACTTCATGATTAACAGGAACTACGGAGGTTGCGGGGTAGATGTTGGGTGGCTGGTGGTCACACAAGGAACATGCTGTGATTGGGACAAACATTCTACTCGTCCTCATATTGTTTCTGCAATGATTTTTTTCACTTAAAGCACGGAATTAATTATGTGCATTTTTTTTTAAATATGTGCATTTTTAAGAAGAATTTTTCTCAATTAATATTATTCCAAGTATATTTTTATCAAGTGATATTTTCTATCTGTTAATCAATAAAAAAAAATTTAAACTGTAAATGTTTTAACTTTATACATCACATAGTTTTGGGGCTATTGTAAAAACAAATTTTTGGATATGTTGAACTTTGACGAAACCTTAACAATGGAAGTGTTCGACAATGGTGAAATGTTTTAAGTAAGTTATAAGCCTCAAACTGACCATTATGTCAGATCGGCGCTAACGCGCCTCGGGTCGTCTAATATCTGACATAATGGACAGTTTTCGGCTTATAACCATTACGTATCTGTTGATATCGTGCTTACTCGGTGATTATATAGAGCACCAATTTGGTTGGCTGTTATATTTATGGAATATCTGATAGACGGGTATTTGAATGAACCATTTGACCATTTTTCCTTTCTAAAGAAATGAGCGTGTCTTTATATGACGATCAATGTTCTAAAGATAGCTCAAAATGTTCCATTCAAACGATACATTTTACCACTTTGATGCGCTTCATTAAATTTTTATGCTATAATCTCTGATTAGGTCATCTCTCCATAGAATGACCAATTTTACTCTTAGTCATTATTGCAATGAGACTATCAATTTTAATTCATATTTAGGATTTACAATGTCATTTGAGCGTCCCACGCGAAAAGGGCCCTTATGTACCTTGACGTCATAATGAGAAAAGCGACGGTGAAGATAACGTCATAATTATGCAAGTCGCAAGAAAGACATTTCTCAACTTTTTAACATGAACGTTATCAATATTTTTTTTCATCATTGTGTAAACGATCTAAAGCCATTCAAATATTTTTAAAATGAATATCTGTTTTTAGCTCAGAGCTTAGTTTCACTTTTACATTTCCAATATTGAGGATTAATTTTGCTGAAAGATGATGCCGATCATAAGTTTTTTTTTAATATCCCATGTTCATCATGTATTGATAGAGATTGTACCTGCATAGGTTATTCCACCAAGTGTACGCAAACTGAGATCTATATATTTTGTCTGTATAAACGTCATAAATGACGATTTGCCTCCGTCACAGCCAAAATGACATTAATCAATTCAATTTAAGTACAAAAATATTTGACATCACAGGCACATTGTGTAATTTTTCAATGGGGGAAAGATGGGAAAATAAATTTTAAAAAAAATCTTTGACCCCCCCTCCAAAAAAAAAAAGAAATAATACTTCAAATTTAAAAAAATCTCAGATAGGGAAGTTGATGCTATAAGAGGACGAGTAGAATGTTTGTCCCAATCACAGCATGTTCCTTGTGTGACCACCAGCCACCCAACATCTACCCCGCAACCTCCGTAGTTCCTGTTAATCATGAAGTGTCGGTCCAGGTGGTTGTCACTAAAATTATTAAATATTGATTCTCCTAAAACGACGTTATGTTGTTGGAAGAAAAAAGATGCCCAAAGCATTATTATTGGAGCATTTTGGGTTTTTAAGATTGAATGAGATTGTCAAACATACCTTGTTATACCAAAATAATTGTAAGCATCCCAGCTATGCATATCACTGTATGACGAATATGAAATCCTGTGTTGGGACATCCAGTTCATCTTGTTCGTTCCATATCCTGAAAACTCTATTCGTTTCTGTTCAACGGAACCCTTGTACACAGCAAGTTTAACCTTTCAAAATAAAATTTTTCGAATAATATGGATATAGTAGTAGAAACCAGCTTTTTAAGACTTTTTCTTTTTTATGGTCGTTTTTCATGATTTTTTAATTTTGAATTTCGCTAAAGGAATGCAACTTAATAAATTAATTTCAAACTTGTATATGACTAATAGGAAAAATATCAAATGAGCCGCCCCATGCAAAAAGGGCCCTTAAGGTTAAAATTATCAAAATTGACTTTTCAATGGATTATGATAGCACACAGTGTAAAATGACCAAATATCAAGTTTTATTCAAATATTCCAACTAATGACTGAGATACAGGCAATCAAAGTTTCAGAAAATATGGAAAAGACGCTAAAAATTACACTAAAAAATGACGTTCTAAATGACGTTTAATCATTGAATCATTTTATATAGGTACCGGTTCATGGATTGAAAGGTCTTAACATGCAATATTTGAAATAAATGTTTTAATAAAAAATCATTCTTAATCATGCCCTAATTGTCACAACCGATCTACAAAGTAATGATAAATTTTGAATAAATATATATGATGGTATATATATATAAACCAATACAGGAAAGAAGACATCTTTTAGACTTGATATCAGACAAGGTGTGTAAGTACATTTAGGAAGTGTCAGCATTTTCGCAATTTACAGGAATATTGTCTCCCTGGTAATTCAAAATAAACATTAATTTGAAAAATTTGATCAAAAAAACCTTCATGAAGTATTAATAAAACACAGATAGTAATTTTGCAGCGGTTAAAAATGCTTTCGTTTTTTTCCTAACAACGCTATAAGCTAAAACAAAAATGACGTCATGTTTGGCATGAATATTTAAACAGGGAAAAAGAAATTTTGAAAAAATGAAGAAAAGCTTTGTGTTTAGATATTTTTAACATACAATACATATTTTACATACTTGTATTTTACTTACATAAAAACATTATCTTGAAAAAATAATCAATTACGATAAAACAGATAACACTAAATTATATACGATAACTGTTAATTGTACACGTAATGGTTCATGAGGCCACTAACTATAAAATTATTTCTATATTCTCATCTCCGCCCGACCAATTTTTTTTTACTCCCGCCTCGAATTTTATTTCCGTTTTTCTTAATCATGATCGGGATCGGCATTTAACTAAATCCCGCGAATAGCGGAATGAATTTTATAACTGAAAAGACACGGGTCATTGGTTGTGACATCTTCCCAAGTCAAGAGTTTCTGATCCGCTCCGCTCTACATAAACCCTTATGTGAAGTAAGAGATAAATTGATCTCTACTATGACTTTTATTCGAATTTTCTAGATAAATCTACTTCGAGTGTCCAGGTCAATAAAAAAATCTGCAAAATGTAAAAATTAAAAAAAAAAAAAAAAAAAAAAAAAATTTTAGATGAGAATCTAGGAATTTTTTAAGGCCTAATCAGAAGGTTTTTTTTTTAATTTCGTGACTCAGATTAATATATGAAGGAATACATCTAGAGTGAATCAGAAAATTGATTGATGGGAGGGGGTCCATCTGCATTAATTAACAGTGGCGGATCCGGGAATTTTGTAAAGGGGGGAACAGCAGAAGGCAGGTAGTCTGGGGCTGCACTGAAGCCTCCCGTGGGTCTAAGGCAAGGCCCTGGTGGGGGTTTGGGGGCGAAACTCCCGGAAGCTGATATTTTTTTTTTTTACAAATAAGAGATGTTTTTTCCTTGATTTTAGGATAATAGACATAAAAGTTTCACATACGAAAAATTTAAACCCAGGGGGGAGGGGGGATCCTGGACCCACCTTTGATTAATAATCCATGTTTATTTTTCCAACAAGTTAAACAAAGGAATCTTGAAAGGCGGTTGGGGGGGTGTTCCCCGTACATTCTTTTGTGTCCGGGGACAATGACACCACAGATCTCACTTACTAAACATACCAATATTGATTTTCATACACTGAAAAAATGAGAAATGATGCAGATGAAACATGTAATATATGCCAAGACAATCCTTCTGATCACATTTTAAGTATGTTTCTTACGATATTGTACATGTTAATATTAATTCCCTGCAATATTGTCGGCCCCATTCGTCACAATATTACCGAATATTTGAAACTTAAATTTTCATCAATTTCAGCTTGAATATTCAAGCAAAATTTAAACTGCCATTATGAGTGGGTCAAAATCAGATTCCTCCCAAATTGTCTGAATTGGAACTACAATTATTAGCGAACCGACTTATAAGCGAGTATATTCTATACACAGTTAAATTTTATTCAAGACGCTTCTTTTGGGTTAAAACATAACAATTATAATAATTCGTATGTCTTGCAGAAACATGCTATCTTACGGAAACTGATGATGTAATATTTGAAATTATCGTCTTATCCTCGGACGGTCATAATGAGTTTTATTTATTTCATAAAAAATGAATGAAAATTAACATAATCAGTTGTGGTGAAAATACAGCTGTTTTTTTGTATAATAGAAAATCTTTCATATCCTTGCCCTTATACATGTATATTGTGACTTTCTGATTTATGCATGCGTATTTATCTAAAATTTACTTATTTAAAAAAAAACATTCGAGGACACCAGCTTAAAACAGCTACTTATTTTAGACTGCTTAAAAGTCTAAATTGTTATATCTCAGCAACGTCCCGTGAGCTAAATTGGGATGAATTTGTACTCATCTACATGTACACTGTATCAAGTGAGTCACCTGTGATGGTATTGCCGACATTAATGAACATCTGACAATATGGCTCATTTTTTTATCGAAAAGGGAGACTGGATTATTTTCCTAAAAATAAATTGTTTTGTGTGTCTTTTTCATTAAATCTTTGAATCGTATTGTTATTTTTATCCCCCCTAGATCCGTGCTTTATTTATTTGTAAGTTAATTTTGAAATTAGAAGCAGGCATGTTGTACATGTTGTGGTATTGTATATCCGGGAGGGGGGGGGCGGGAATTATTTCCGAATATAATTTTAATTTTGTTAAATTAGTCTGAAGATGTTTTCTAAATCTTGAACCAGTTGCCACAACCCCCTTTTATAGCATCAACTTCCCTATCTGAGATTTTTTTAAATTTGAAGTATTATTTCTTTTTTTTTTTGGAGGGGGGGTCAAAGATTTTTTTTAAAATTTATTTTCCCATCTTTCCCCCATTGAAAAATTACACAATGTGCCTGTGATGTCAAATATTTTGTACTTAAATTGAATTGACTCATGTCATTTTGGCTGTGACGGAGGCAAATCGTCATTTATAACGTTTATACAGACAAAATATATAGATCTCAGTTCGCGTAATCAATCAATCGGTCATTGCGTAGTAAGGGATTTTTTTCATGCCAGCACCTACTGCAGCACCACTTCCCGTAGTGGGATTCTAGACCGCGACGTTAGGATCAATTCTTCAATTCGAACTCCATAAGAACGCTCTTACCACTACCTCATGCGGGCAACCTCACTGATTTTGAGATTATCGAAGAATGGACATTTTTATTCATGATTCCAAATTTTTCAAATTTTCTGATCAACTCATATCACTGGTACTTGTAATTTTAAATTATTTTTTTTTTCATTTATAAAAATATCTCAATACTATTATATTTTATAGATTGGGAAATTTTTAACAATGAAGAAAAACGTTGAAATCTTGGAGTGCGTGTGAATTGTAACATCAAAATATTATTTGCATACTTTATTCTGGAGACTACAAGTATAAAAATGCAAAATGGGTAAAACAAACAAAAGATAATTTTTTACTAGCATTTCAGTAAAAGGTAGAGAAAAAAAGAAGTCCTCAAATCTGATTATATGTCAATTATATATCACAAATCATTGTAACACAATTCTTCCAGCGTATATTTTAGATGTTAAAGTTTGAAACGAGGCTCTCACAACGACGTATATCACACTTATGTGCTCCATGTCGTCCAGATCGTAGGTTGTGTCCATTAAGCCATCTTGACGCAGGATATCACTTGATCCAGCGGAAGTCCAAACGCTGACGTCATATCTGGTAGGGTGCCGTTCATTATAAACGAACACACGGCCCCAATCAAGTCTGTACACTCCGTCTGTATTGAGTTCGTGTACTCTGGCGGGAGAACCTGCACACATATATATCATAAAAGTAATAACTATGAAATTCTATACCACAGTCTAATAATTATCAAATCTAAATGCATGTACACCTATTTGCTGATTTTTACCCTTCTTGGTGCAAAATTGGAAAAATATTTCCTCACAAAAAGAAATTTGAAAATCCTACCCGTCAGTACAGGCTGCTGCACATCGATTCTAACTGAAGCATTTAGAGCAGGACTTATCCATCTTCCACTGTTCTTTGCCCGGATGAAGACTGTATAAATTTCTGCATCTCGCAGCACAAGGTTACTCAAAGAAGCATAGTCATGTCTGCCAACACTGACCCAGTTTTGAATGATATTTGAACCCTTCTGAAGCTTGACATCATATGACATTATTTCAGAGTCATCTTCAAAGCCGAACCACCGGAATTCTATTTTGGTTGTATCACTTTGCACTGGAACACCATCTATACGAAAATATGGATCAGGGACCACGAATTCGATCCTTGCGTTCTCAAGTGATGGTTTCTCAATGGAAACGATGTTGATTCCTCCTCGAAGTGTTGTTTGTAGTTCTAATTCGTTGACACAGATCACCTCGGGTACGAGTTTCGTTCCGTGTGTGGCATTAATGTAGTTTGACACAAAAGGGCTTGCCGTAGTCTCGCAGGGATAAATAACGGCTCCTTCTATGCTATCTACAACAATTATAATTTGAAAATATATATAAAGGTTTCAAAGATCTGTTAAATTGACAATAATTACATTCTGATACAATTTAAAGCATCAGAATGAAAATCAAATTAATTTTATAAATAAGACACAAGAAAATGGATCCTTTATTATTCTTACTGATGCAAGCTTTACAGAATTTTACTCCACTTTCGATGTCTTCCGATCGGAATTGTAGGATTATTTTAATCAGAGTGCTGTTGTCGACCTGTTGATATTCCAATTTTTCTGAAGGAATCTCTATATAGGGTGGTGTGTGGTCGGCAACACTTTTGTTCGATGTAAAATAGTTTTGTAAATTGGCGGCGTTTTTAGCAACAGCATGCGCAAATATTGGAGAACCATGGGGAAGAGAGAAGTGCATCGAAAAATGATGTTTTCTCCCAATATCAGCTAGAGGTTTTATCTGGGTTCCATTTTCAGTTGTTCCGATGCCAAGCTCAAATCTTTGTATTCCACTGTCAGGATCCATAGCGTTGACACATGCTTGAAACATTTCTGGTGAAAACTGTATGAATTCTATCGCATGTTTTGAATTAAATGCATCAGGATAGCATTGATAGATGCTAATGTTTAGTTCATGAATAGGCATCTGTTGTTGTATGACCGAAATGGTTTTTATTCCAGACGTTGTTGCCAGTATGCCGTAATGGATATCGGCAGATCCATTAGCATTCATTTTCACAGGAAGGCGCATAATTTCGTCTTCAAATCTCAGTAATGTCAAACTAATTTGAACATGTTAGAAACTGATTTCACGAATAATTTATATATAGTCTTAATGTTGATGGAAAGCGATAATCAATCTTATTTATTACTGTATTTTTAAAGTTCACATTTTTTTTTTCAAATTTAGAGAAAAGGCGTATAGATAATTTTTATCATACGTATTTTTTTATGCTCGGTTGTTTTATTTGGCCCTTTATTTTCTTAGCTACAAACAGGGCAGGACTAAAAAGCGCGTACGTCGTAACCCAGTTCACAGTGGACATTTCTCCTCCCGATGCTGGTAAACTTTATGTAGGTGATGTCATGCAGGACTACTACATATCGAATCATCCTGTAATGGTCCACTGGCGAGGATTTGCAGATGATGAAAGTAACATTATGGAATTCGAGTGTGGTCTCGTATCCCACAATGGGGAAATCATCGTACCACTCACTCATGCAGATGGCGATTCAATGATTTTTGATAATGTTAAAAACCTGGTAGATGGTCACTCATACAGAGCAGTCTTAAAGGTTTGATACTTGCAGTTCTATTAACAAGAGTTATATTGAGTATCGCTTATACTTGTTCAGCCGATCAATTACTGATTACCTATATGTTCCGATTTCTTAATGATCTTTTCACATGTAGTCATCATATTTTCAGATAACTAATCATGCTCTCCTGTCTTCGATTGTGTATTCTCATAAATTTACCGTGGATACCTCTCCAATTCATCCAGGAACAGTTTTTGACGGCTTTGAAAAAAATACGGTAATGTTCAACTCTTCAACTCAAAATTTCAATTTTTGTAAAACGCCAAGATAAACAACTCGTATATAGGGTGGATAAGTATTTACAGAATAAAGATAAATGGACTCTTGAAACGTTAAGTGTTGTCAACTTCAGATATCTTTAAAATTGTTATTCATTGCTCGTTTGTTTCCATTAACAAAGGACGAAGATTACCAGGCAAGTATGGATGTCGTTTGTGCCAGTTGGAACGGATTCAGTGATCCTCACTCGGGCATCTTAGCTTACCAGACGGGTCTTGGTACAAACCCAACCTTTCCTAATGTAGAGCCATTTAGAGATGTCAGTCTTCGTCAAGGTAACCAAACGAGTACATGTAATATTCATTTTCTTCCTTTGTACATGTAATGAGATATGCTTGGGTTCCTTTAATCTAGGTTCGAACCTAGTCTTTGATAAAGCTATAAATCAATTAAACAATGAACTACAGCATCGGTTTGACATAGTTATAGAATCAATTTATCTTGAAGACTACATAATCTTTGGAAAACATTTTTTAATGTTATATGTAATTGCGTTTATCTGATTGAACAAAACGACGTACTGAAACTCGTACATTGAATGATGTTTTTAGCTCACCTGTGCCGAAGGCTCAAGTGAGCTTTTCTGATAAAAATTTGTCCGTTGTCTGTCGTTGTTGTCGTCGTCGTCGGCGTCGTTGTCGTAAACTTTTCACATTTTCATCTTCTTCTCCAGAACTACTGGGCCAATTTCAACCAAACTTGGCACAGAGTATTCTTGGGTGAAAGGAATTCAAGTTTGTTCAAATGAAGGGCCACGCCCTTTTCCAAGGGGAGATAATTATGAATTAGAGAAAAATTAATGGTATATTTAAAAAAAATCTTCTTCTCAAGAACTACTGGGCCAGGAAAAATGAAACTTACAGTATGTGGAATCATCCTCAGGTAGTATAGATTCAAGTTTGTTCAAATCATGACCCCTTGGGGTAGGGTGGGGCCAAAATGGCCGATCAAAGTTTTACATAGGAATATAGAGGAAAAATCTTTAAAAATCTTCTTCTCAAGAACCACTGGGCCAGAAAAGATGAAACTCATGTGGAATCATCCTCATGTAGTGTAGATTCAAATTTGTTCAAATCATGACCCCTGGGGTAGGGTGGGGCCAAAATGGCCAATCAGAGTTTTACAAAGAAATATATAGGAAAAATCTTTAAAAATATTCTTCTCAAGATCCATAAGAACAGGAAAGATGAAACTCATGTGTAATCATCCTCAGGTAGTGTAGATTCAAATTTGTTCAAATTATGACCCCTGGGGCTAAGATGGGGCCAAAATGGCAGATCAAATTTTTACATAGGAACATATAAGAAAAATCTTTAAAAATCTTCTTCTCAAGATCCATAAAAACAGGAAAGATGAAACTCATGTGGAATCATCCTCACGTAGTGTACATTCAAATTATTTAAATCATGACCCCTGGGGCTAAGATGGGGCCATAATGGCTGATCAAAGTTTTACATAGGAGCATATAAGAAAAATCTTTAAAAATCTTCTCGAGATCCATTGGGCCATTGGGTCAGGTAATGTAGATTCAAGTTTGTTCAAATCATGACCCCCAGGACTAGGGTGGGGGCTAAAATGGCCGACCAAAGTTTTACATAGGAATATATAGGGAAACCTTTTAAATTCTTCTTTTCAAGTACTTCAAAGCCATGAATAGTAATATTTATAAGGAATCATCTTCAGGTAGTGTAGATTCTAGTTCATTGATGCCCTGGGGGGGTTAAAATTCAAACCCCCCCCCAACTTCAGTAAACTTTCAGTTCTGATCTGATATGTGTTTTTTCCTAGCCGATGTGCTCAGATGAGCGCTGTGGCCCCTGGGCCTCTTGTTTATAATATCCTTTTTATCCTTTAGATTACTGTTGGAAAATTAGTTTGACACCTGGACAGAAGTACTTCACGTTCATTAAGGCCTGTAATAGAGCTATGCTTTGTTCCACATCGGTTTCAGATGGTATAGTTGCGGACAATTCTCCACCTGTTGCTGGGATAGTCTACATTAAAGGTGTTTCAGGACGCATGGCATATTTGCATGATAGGTATGTTTCATGTTTCCAAGCAGCAGTCTTAATTCTGGTTAATGAATATAGACATTTTTCCTCAGTTTATTCATTTTTATGAATGTTACAGAACATCAATAACGGCATCTTGGGTAGGATTCCAAGACCCACACTCATCTGTTGAACACTTCGAATGGTGCATAGGAACGACGAAAGAAATTTGCGACATATTACCTTTCAGGAATTCTTTCCTTTCCAATGATGTATATCTTCCATCTCTGTGGCTTCCTTTAAGAACTGATTTATTTGTATCCGTTATGGCGTACAATAATGTGAATCTCACTACCAACATTAGTTCTCATACATTTAGAGTAGACGACACACCGCCCAAAGTCATATCACGGCCAAAAATCCACACCTTCAAAAGTCCATTAACTGAAGCAACACAAATTCAATATGATAATTCTATTCTCTTTAGTGATAAGGAAAGTAGCATTTCTCATTATTCTATTTCTCTAAAAAGTCATCATAACAAAAGGGTACCTTATGAGGGAGTCATTCACGACAATGTGAACACAATTATAATCCAATTTAATGCCACCAATCGCCTGTTAAATGGAGACAGATACTCTGCGGTTGTGGCGGCTTGTAACCAGGCAGGCCCGTGTACAGTCAGTGAAAGCGAACCAATTCTCATCGATTCAAGCCCGCCCCATTTGGGCGGTTTTACATCTAAACACTTCTGGCAGGTTTCTACTGACCAGACTAATCACACTAGGGCCACTATTTCTTGGTTTGGTTTTCTAGATGTTGAGTCAGACATAGCTTTCTTCAAACTTTCTGTTGGAAAAAACATATAATGGAGGCGAATTTACTAGTGGATTCCTTCAAATATTAGGAAACCAGACATCCGCCACAATTCCTCTTTATGGTTTCAAACCTAATGCTCATAATGAAATAATTTTGTCCATTTATGCAATAAATTATGCAGGATTGAAAAGTAAAACTGCAAAGGCCACAGTGATTACTTCGATGTCTGACAAATCTGGATTGAGAGGGCGATTTCTAACTCAGAGGTATTCCTGTAAAACGTCCTTTTGTAACAATGATTGTACTTGCGGGGTAGTTGGTTTGAAGTGTGTGTTTAATGGCAAAAATACTTGCAGAAAAGTAAATTACACAAACACCGAGGTTTTTATAAGTTCCTCAAATTTTTCGGACAATTTCATTCAGTCATCCTCTTCCTGCATCGCTGGTTCCTGGAGATCAAACTCAAGCAATATCATAAGATACGAGTGGACAGTGGGATTGGCTAACTAAGCTCCGGGACAAGGAATATTTGACCTTCAAAAGGAAGA
The DNA here is from genome assembly GCA_003671525.1 of Saccostrea glomerata. NCBI lineage: Eukaryota > Metazoa > Mollusca > Bivalvia > Ostreida > Ostreidae > Saccostrea > Saccostrea glomerata. The sequence goes on from PRKT01000032.1 coordinate 2,401,137, forward strand.
TCCATGGACAGATAATGATTTGGAAACCACCATTCTATTTTGCTTACCCGCACACAAGACTTTAGTGAACAAACAAAAGTATATTCTTTATGTAAGGGCTTGGATATCACAGGATGAGTATGGTATCTTCGAAAGCAAAAGCATAACAATTAAAGATACCCCACCTAAAGTCAGAAAAGGAAAATTTATTTCTGAATCCAGAAATGAGGCATGCGGAGTAGACATCGCGTTTGCTGAAAGCCAGTAGAAAATATGTGCCTGCTGGAAAAATGTGTTTAGTGATGCTGATCGATTAGTGTACAGTTTCAGCGTTGGGACCTCTCCAAAACGTATTTCTGTTTTGATTATCTTGTAATAAAGCGTATTCAAAATTGCCTAATATGATAAAATTATTTTGGTTCGATTTCCATAATTCATATATAAAACTTTAGGTTATTCATTGAATATATTGAATGCTAAAATGTATCAGTCATATTTAATTCTGTTCCTTTATTCTAGTGGACGATGTACTTGAGTCAACCAACCTTGACAATCACACAGAATATTGTCCTTCCCTATTGCTAGTTCCCGGTTTGCGATACTTTTTTACAGTAAAAGCCGTTAATAATATTGGACTTTATACCACTTTATCGTCCGATGGAATTCTTGTTGATGGCAGTTTACCAACCTCTGGCGTGGTATTCAACTCACTCTCACAGGAAAACAAACCATTCTTCTCAAGTAAAACTCCTACTGGGGCATCTTGGATTGGCTTTACCGACACGGAGTCCTTCGTAAGAAACATTTCATTCGGGACCCAAATCTTTGAAAATGGTTCGTTCCATCTCTTAGAGTTAACGTCCGCAAATTTCTCTACAACAGCTATATCACCCATTTTAAAAGATAGCTCGACATACAGGTATTCTGTACAAGCCAGTGATGCAGCTGGTCATGAGAGTGTTTTAGCGTTTTCCCCTTCATTTACTGTAGACAACACTGAACCGAGTAGCTTTCAATGTAAAGATGAAAGCTTGATTCGACAGAAACTCTTGCGTTCGGAGAAAACATCTTTTAATATTTCAGTTCGACAAGGACTCTTTTATAAGTTTTACATTTATGATACAGAGGCTTCCTGGGACACCGAAATTGTACTGAGATTTGAAGACGAAATTATGCGCCTTCCTGTGAAAATGAATGCTAATGGATCTGCCGATATTCATCACGGCATACTGGCAACAACGTCTGGAATAAAATCATTTCGGTCATACAACAACAGATGCCTATTCATAAACTTAACATTAGCATCTATCAATGTCATCCTGATGCATTTACTTCAAAACGTGTGATAGAATTTAAACAGCTTTCACCAGACATGTTGCAAGCATGTGTCAAAGCTATGGATCCTGAAAGTGGAATACAAAGATTTGAGCTTGGCATTGGAACAACTGAAAATGGAACCCAAATAAAACCTCTAGCTGATATTGGGAGGAAACATCATTTTTCGATGCACTTTTCTCTTCCCCATGGTTCCCCAATATTTTCGCATGCTGTTGTTGAAAACGCCGCCAATTTACAAAACTATTTTACATCGAACAAAAGTATTGCCGACCATACACCACCCTACATAGAAATCCTTTCAGAAAAACTGGAATATCAAGAGGTCGACAACAGCTCTCTGATTAAAATGATCCTACATTTCCGATCAGAAGACATCGAAAGTGGGATTAAATTCTGTCGAGCTTGCATCAGTAAGGATAATAAAAGATCTTTTTTTTTGTTTCTTATTTATAAAATTCATTCGGTTTTTTGCTGATTACTTTTCTTTACCTTCAGAAAATTGTATCAGAATGTTATTACAGTGTATTGTTAATTAAACAAACAGATCTTTGAAACCTTGACATACATTTTCAAATGATAATTATTGTAGAAAACATAGAAGGAGCCGTTACTTATCCCTGCGAGACTACGGCAAGCCCCTTTGTGTCAAACTACATAAATGGCACACACGGAACGAAACTCATACCCGAGGTGATCTGTGTCAACGAATTAGAACTACAAAAAACACTTAGAGGAGGAATCAACATCGTATCCATTGAGAAACCATCACCCGAGAACGCACGGGTCGAATTCGTGGTCCCTGATCCATATTTTCGTGTAAAGGGTGTTCCAGTCCAAAGTGATACAAACAAAATAGAATTCCGATGGTTCGGCTTTGAGGATGACTCCGAAATAACCTCCTATGATGTCAAGCTTCAGAAGGGTTCAAGTATCATCCAAAACTAGGTCAATGTTGGCAGACATGACTATGCTTCTTTCAGTAACCTTGTACTCCGAGATGCAGAAGTTTACACAGTCTTTATCCGAGCAAGAAATACTGGAGGATGGATAAGTCCAGCTCTAAATGCTTCTGTTAGAATCGATGTCCAGCAACCTGTCCTGACAGGTAGAGTTTTTAAATTTCTTTTTGTGAAGCAATTAAAGTATGTTACAGGAAATATTGTTTCCAAGAAGGGTAAAAATTAGCAAGTAGATGTGCATGCATTTAAAGTTGATAATTATGAGATTGTGGTATAAAATTTCATAGTTATTACTTTTGTGTTATATATTTGTGCAGGTTCTCCCGCCATATTACACGCACTCAATAAAAACGGATTATACAGACTTGACTGGAGCCGTATGTTTGTTTATAGCGAACGTCCGCTGGATCCAGTAATATTATGCGCCAAGATGGCTTAGTGGACACTTACTACGATATTGACGACATGGAGCACATAAGTGTGGTATACGTAGTTGTGAGAGCCTCCTTTCCAACTTTAACATCTAATGTATACGCTGCAAGAATTGTATTACGATGATTTGTGATTATATTTCAGACTTTGAATGTACAATTGATATATAATCTGACTTTAGGGCTTTATTTTCTGTCTTTTACTAAAATGCTAGTAAAAATTGATCTTTTGGTGTGTTTTTTTTAACCCATTTTGCATTTTAAATACTTTTAGTCTGCAGAATGAAGTATGCAATGAATATTTTGATGCTACAATTCACAAGCACTTGACGATTTAAACCTTTCTCTTCATTGATAAAAAATTTCCAATGTACCGGTGATAAGAGTTTATCAGAAAATATGAAAGATTTGGAATCATACCGGTAAATAACAATTCCATTCTTTAATACTCTAACAATGAGTGAGGTTGCCCAAGTGATGTAGTGGTAAGAGCGTTTGCTCAGAGTCCGAAGTGAAGACGTTGCGGTCTAGAATCCCACAACGGGAAGTGGATAGTGGTTATATGGATAAGACACTTTACTAGTATAAACGATTCCATGTCGCAATAGGCGATGGTATGAAATACATCCCTTACTACTCGATGACCAAGTGCCACGTACCCCGGTACAAGTCTCCAACTGGAATAAATGGTTGTGTCTCAAAATGGAGTGAAAACTTTTTCGAAGGAATGTAATTATAAAAACAAACAATTGTCTGAATTGTTTGAATTTCTTTAACAGATGTTTAAATACCAGTGTCGCGGAAGCATTTTTTAAACTCTTAAGTTCTAACGTTTAGCATGCTTGAACTTACATAATTCAGTAATATATGAAGATCGTTTAACATACTTATTATGTGTATGGTGTATGGGAAAACATACTCGGAGTGCTTGCAGGATGTAGAAAACGGAGTCTGTCAGAGATATACCCACATCACAATCTGTACCAATGACGAGGTCGTCCATAACCCAGAAACTTGTCTACGTTGATTGTGTTTCTTTCACAGGTGTTTGTGATTATGACCTAAACCTTACCTGTATGTCACCTTGGAACAGCAACCATAAAGAAGAAACCTTGCTCTCTCCTCGGCATGCTATTTGGGCCAGGCCTATAACATGCCAATCAACACGACGTTACGTTTTGCTGATATGGACAATAAGGTTGAGGAACGAAAGATTATCAAAAGCCATGCTCTTCCTGTTCCAGCTCATACGAACTATCATAGAGGGTACCACATGATGATAGGGCTTCTTGATCAAGACGTTCCATCCTCCATTTCCTTTGCAAAGGTCCTTCCTAGAAATTTCACGGAGATATATGGTTTCCATGTGAATCACGCGTTTCCAGTTCTGAGTATTGATTACGAAGAGAAAGCTCTCGTAGACGATATCCGAATGATGCACGGCAAAATGGTCAGCCTTACTGGTCCACGTTTATCCTATCGCCATGCTTTCTATGAGAGTAAAATTGTGGGCGATAGTGGGAATCCCAGCTTTTTTGTAATCGACCACCAGTTAGTGTTCTTGTTTGTCTTCACGTATGGTGGGACCGGTCACGGTAGCCTAGTGGTAGAACGTTCGCTTCGTGATCGGGAGGCCCGGGTTCGATTCTCGTTCACGGCGCCGCGTCATACCTAAGACGTAAACAGAGGTAGTGACTGTTCCTTCGCCAAGCGCTCGGCACTAGAAGTGAAAGTCACTGGTCTTTCGGATATGACCTTAAAAACGTAGGTCCCGTGTCACGGTAGGCGCTGGCACGATAAAGAACCCTCACTGCTCAATGGCCCTGAGTGCCGAGTAAAGGTCTAAATTTGAAGCCCTTCACCGGCATACGGTGACGTCTCCATATGAGTGAAAAATTCTCAAGAGGGACGTTAAACAATATACAATCAATCAATCAATCACGTATGGTGGGGCTGGAGCAGGCACTTTCGTGCAGTATCACTTTGACGACGTCAGTCACGTGATGAAGAATCTTGGTGGCGGGTATTCTTTAACCGAGATCGATTTGTCCAAATACGCTAGTGACCTGCAAATCACTTTTGAATTTTACCGTTTTTCTTTAGAGTAATTAATAGTCATCTGGTGTTTCATTTTTTTTTTTTGGGGGGGGGGGGGTATGTCCTTTCGAGAATAATGTACAAAATGTCCAGCAGTAGGTTTCTAAATGTATTAGGCCTGTACAGAGTATAAAGCTTAATCATTCGTGCTTTGAATATGCACCATCTCTTAGTATAAACTATCGGTTGTAATTTATTGATATAAGATATACTTTTTTAAAATAAAAAATATATGTGTAATGTAAAATTAATGAAAAAAAAACAAGTATTTTGCCAGATAAAAATGATGAATTGATTATATGTAGTGATATGGCCAAAAAAAATATACAAGGAAAGATTCTAATGCAAATACAAAGAAAAACAATACAAATACACAGGGCAAGATTCCACTACATAGAATAAATGAATATATGTTTATGTAATAAATTGATATATGTTCCTCTGTAAATCTTAATTCTGAGCCGATAGCTACCTAGGGTACTCTTTTATAATACTCTCCAGGTCTACTCTAAAGACTCTGATAAACACTCTTCTACAGGGAAATAAATACACCTATAAAAACTTACTTATGAGTACCTCCAATGAATGCTATCCTACATATGTGTGAGTTCTATGTTACAAATACTCTCTTATTTGTGTATGAATACTCTCCCATATGTGAATGAATACTCTCCTACATGTGTATGAATACTCTCCATTAAGTGTATGAATACTCTGCTATATGTGTATGAATACTCTACTATATGTGTATGAATATTCTCCTATAAGTGTATGAATACTCTCCTATATGTGTAGGAGTACTCTCCTATATGTGTATGAATAATCTCCTATATGTGAATGAATACTCTCTTATATTTGTATGAATGAATACTCCCCTATATCTGTATGAATACTGAGCTATATGTGTATATAACATTTTTGAATAAGTTTTTTTTATTATATCACAAATGTAATAAGTTTTGCTATAAACCCTGAAAAATGCTGAGTCACACCGGAAACAGTTATGTCACGCCGGAAACAGTTATGTCACCCCAGACGGAAACAGTTATGTCATCCTTTCGATCACGTACACGTGTTTTTACGTTAAGCATTTTAGTTCGGGTTCGAGATTTTATGACGTCGGTTGATAAGCAAAAGTAAACAACACTGCGTATTTCTTAACGTCAAGAAGGCAATTTTGGATTATTTTTGTAAATTTTAACAATTTTGAATGATTTTAAATTTTCTTTTGATTTTAAAAATGTCATATAACATATACCACATGCCTTCGGCATCGGGTGACATAACACTCCAGGGCTTTCCTGTCACCTCGGGGCAAATATTCTGGTATGTCACCCTCGAAGCCATGTGATATATGTGTATGAATACTCCCCTATATCTGTATGAATACTGAGCTATATGTGTGTAATACTCTCCTATACGTATATGAATACTCTCTTATGAGTTTTGTCGAAAATTTCTCACACTATTGTGTCCTCCAGAGCAAATGTGAACTGAGCCAATGTTGTTAAATCTTTTATCTTCAGCATCTCATTCAGAGTTTTATAGAAGTAATCAGGGGACTAAAAGCATATCAAAATACCTATATATGTCTTGATTTTATTAAACAGTAAAATGCATCTCACTGCATTTTTTTACAGAAATAAAAATCATTTATTTTTAATTTACATTTAATTAACATTTGATTAATAGTGAATGTGGTATATAGATATATGAGAAACCTTTTCATGTGCATATATTAACTATGTCCCAGTGAACGTTCAATTTTTAAACCGAGGCAAACACATAAATAAGATTGATATTACAGAGATTTCAATAACCATATATAAAGTCAGCATTTCGTAAATAGTCGTTATAAATACCTTGTTTGAGTAGATATGCAGGTCATTTATCATTAGGTCATATTATTTTGACTGACTTTTTTACTACCGATTATTATGCCTTACATGATTATACATGATGTTCCGTCTACATTATCAATAGGAAAGTTCACATTTTGCTGCCCAAGTCTCACTGGAATGAAAACATGGATCGTGAACAAATGTTAGTTTTCAAGCTGCAAAATCAAGATGTTCAACGAAAGCTTGGAGAGAGGAATCTTTCTGTATTAAAACTTTTTGAAAAGTTTTAAATAAATGCAGTTTTATGTTGAAAAATACAAAATATAATTAAAGTGTACTAGTTTGAAAATACATTACAAATTGTATTGAATCTGATGATAATAATATACTGTATTAATTTGTTTACAAGTTTATGTATATATATACTGATGTTCATCTACATTTTAGATGAATAAATATAACAAAAAACGTGCACTTGGATTTTAATTTTTTAAAATTAACATTGAGAGGATTAAGAAGATTGGTGAACAGGGAGTGTAGAATGCCTATAGCTTCAGATATTTGAAAATCAAATTCAATTTGTAAATTTAGTATTTAAATTAAGTTCTCAGTATTGAAATTTATGAAATTTTAAGAAAGAAACCTTTTCTGAGATAGAAAAAATCTCAGAAAAAATTATTCTTTTATAAAATGTAAGATGGTAGTCGTGGGATACGAACTCTAGCAATAAAAATCCGGAGTATCATGCTGCTTTGAGACTAACGCTCTTTCCAATACGCAACGTGGCTTTTGATGATTTGGGGCATTTAATCCATGTTTGTGATATGACCCTTGACTTAACGGACTTGAAGTATTAATCGGAAAGATGCGAATATTATGTCACAAAAGTGTACTTTTAAGGTATAGTAGGTCTTTGCTCCATGGTTTTGTAAATCAAAATATATATATTTTATTACAAACTTTTGGGATTATCTTTCAAAAAATGGAGCTATGACCCACTCATATTGAAAAAAAAATGTTAAAGAGAATTTTTATTAAGTATACTTTCATGTTAGATGAACTATCAAAGAAAATTTGGATATAATTGAGATTTAATTTTTCATCTCATGTTTGTAGCACTATAGGCATTTATTCCGCCTTATTTCCCCGTCTTCTTTTCTTGAAGATAAAAGAAAGTTTATTTTTTAATCATACAGAAAGTGATGCAAATAGCTTTCTTACAACTGCATATATTTGCCTTTGGCCTAAGACTAACTAATTTAGTAATTTGGTTAATTTCTTTAAAGCCATATATGACGTAACTGATCAAAAAATATATTTTTGAAAAATACAAAATTAAGTAAAGAAATATAGTTAATACATTGATATTAAAACTTTCCATACAATTCTAAACACGGAGAACACCTCGATTCATCTAAAAATACGATTTTATCTTCTCTGTAATGTGTTATTTAAATCTTTTGTATTTTCTTCCGAGTCGGAGAAAATTCTGAGAATCCAAATTAAATTTTTGATATCTTTATAACGCAATTGACTTAGATTTTGTAATTTACGGAAAAGTTCTATCTTTATATAAAGTAATGATACAAATGATAAGTTTTTATAATTTTACTGTAATAATTTTCATTGTACATACGCCATATATGGCTTTAGATTTTTTACTAAAATATTTGTTAATGATGTAAAGGTAGGCACGCGATAAAATTATAAAAGAACGCAAAACTTTATCATTTTTATTGGTAGAAATAATCTCAACGGTTTTTCATTAGATGTGCATGCAGTTTCTATTCTGCGTGAGCCTGCTGACATTTTTTTAACTTAGATACAAAGATAAGAACCCTGCAATCACCTTAACTCTTTAATACAACTCCACAAGTCTATCAATTAGGTCAACATCTGTCTTCCGCCTAGATTAATTTTCATTCACTGGACTGTAATTTAATTGAATCCTGCATTGGATATATACGAAAGCCCAGAAGGCTCATTCGAGATTCGAGATTCAAAATACGAGATTCGAGATTCGAAATACGAGATTCGAAATTCGAGATTCGAAATTCGAGTTTCGAGATTCAAGATCCAAAATAACCAATCAAAAGGCGGTTTGAGATTCAATTACTCCCCTTTATTATTTTTTACGATCAAGAAATCGTTGAGTATTTTAATACCGAGGAGGTCAATTGATTAAATTACAACGCAAGAAAAAGTGTTATATATTATCAAAACGAAATTTAAAGAAATATTAGATTTTCGTCTACAAGATATGCTTAATTAATTTATAATAGCTTCTAAAATGTCATAAGAGATTCATATAAAGAATTATATATAT
>PRKT01000032.1:2411024-2443339 GCA_003671525.1 Saccostrea glomerata
AAAATTCCTTTTTATTTCGTTTTAATACATATATCTTTTTTTCTTGCATTATCATTTAAGCAAATGACCCATTTGATATGAATATATTCAACGATTTCTTGATAGTAAAACATAATAAAGGGGAGTAATCAAAATTGAACCTGCCTTTTGATTGGTTAATTTGGATCTTGAATCTCGAATTTCGAATCTCGTATTTCGAATCTCGAATCTCGTATTTTGAATCTCGAATCTCGAATGAGCCTTCTGGGCTTTCGTAGATATATCATGTACTCTGTCACTCTTTAAGTGTGACCCCCAATAACAAAATGAGGTTTATCTGATAAGCCAATGATTTAATAAACAAATCTTACATTAGTACAAGTGATGCATTTGTGGGGTGGTATATTTGACAGTTACTATGGTGAACCTATTGATCAAGGAAGAACAAACAATCCATAAGAACAAAACTTAAGCAACAAGGTAACTTGATAAGATATGTCTGTACAGTTATCCTTTTGTGTCTTTAAAATAAAGACAGTGTTTCTTTTTTACCAATTGCGGAAAAGATCAAACGACAAATACTATTAATCTCATTTGCAAACAAAGGACAAACTTAAAACTTCCAAAAATTGATTATCCCGCATATGTTTACAAAAATGTTTGAGGATACAACCATTAAAGTATATCAACGAGAAAAGTATTAACGCGTTTACACGAATTTTTTGTCAGTATAGAAATGATCTTTTACCCTTTTATTTTAAAAGGAATTGGCTTCGAAATCATTTGTAATTTTTGAATATTTTAAATGTTCCCAACAATCAAAATAAAGATTTGAATTACCCTATCTATATTGAATTCCGAAACTTCATAAAACTCCTTACAGAGAAAGATACAAAACGGGTTCCAATGTAAATGTTCTACCATGCCTATTTCTTTTACTCCTCACTCAAATATTAACAGTAGTGAAGGAGAATTTCAGGAGTAATGTGTAAAAATATTTTCTAGAAGTGGTGTAAATCAGAAGATTTCAAGGAACGTTTGAAAAATGACTTCACAAAATTTTGACAAATCAAAAACATAAACACGACTTTTCAACTTTATAGACTACCATTCCCATCAATAAATTAAAGTCCAGGCTTTTTGATATCTTTGATAGCTGTTTTTTTTCCAATAAAAATGGAACTTGTAAATTCATGTATCTTGTTATTGGCCATTTTCAAGATGATTTGGTTAAAAAACATTCTGATTAAAATGCTGCAAAATCCAAAATTTACGTCTTTTATAACTTTAACATTCATTAATACAAATTTGTTACTCAAAGAAAGTTGTTTTGCCAATGGTACAGAATCTTCATATTAAACAAAATTTATTCAAAACTGCTACATGAGAAGAGGAAAATACTTTGGCCTTCAACTGAAGTCATTTAATTATATCGAAAACGTACCGTATAAGTAGATTTTTTTAGCGGGATGCAAATGTAGCTATTCTTCTTGAAAACTTTGGTTTTAATTTTAGCGAAAAGTGATTTTATCCATTTGTGATGTCAGGTAAGATAACAGTCACCTCAAATTAAATGTAGAATGAATTGTTTTAGATCTTTAATTTTAGCGATCTCAACACCATCGCTTGAAATGCCAAATATAAATCCCCGTTAAAATTTCTGTTTAAACGAAATTACATTGTATCGTAAATAGTTACCCCCATTCAAACTACGATTCGATGTATCCAAGTGATCTTGAAAAGAAAAATACCAGTCTGATAAAAGTCAAACCTTCACTAGCTCCTTTTCGGTTTGATTGTTGAGTGACAAAAATAAAAAGGAGCTAGCAAAGGTTTGATTTAAATCAGACTGAAAAGATACCTGTTTCATATTTAGTAACACAGTTAAACATTAAAAGAATGAAAATTATGTTGTACGATATTACAAAACTTGGGACAGTTAAAACTTCGTAAACTGCGAAGCGTTTTATTAAAAATTATATTGTATAACATTCAGTTGGTTAAAATAAGTTTCATTCCTTATAATTTAATATCAGTGTAAACAATGAGACAATTTCCCCTTCAAAAATGGCTTTAAATTGAGCATATTTTAAAATCAACGTAAGCGGAGTAAAACGTTTTTGACGTAATTCATTGTGTCGTAGGGAAGTTATATTATACAATATAAAATAAATCTTTTATTCAATCGAATTTGTTACTACTAAGTTAAAAATTTTCAGATATGAAACGGATGTTGCAGACTCGGTTATCTCCTTCAATTCGAGTTCAGCGTCACGCAGTGGACAGAACGTCTGCTCTAGAGACGCGGAGTAAGGAATTGATCATTACGTCGCAGGTTCGAATCCCCTGCTAGACTTGAGAGCGCGGTCCTTTGGATGAGACGGAAAAGACGGAGGTCCCGATTCACAGTGGGTACAAAGATCCCTCATGCATTGCTAATGGCCCTGAAGTAGACTATTCAAAAAAAATTTTAAAAGTCCATTAGGATTATATAAGCACTTGTATAACAATGATTTCTTTACACTGATCTGCGTTGTGTTTAAACATTTTCCCTTGGGGTAAATGGCAAGTATCATATAATAAAAATTAAATAGATAAGCTCAATATAAACACCTTTATACAATATATTTTTCACAAAGTCTAAAAAATAAAAGCATCGGTGAAGAGAGGATTTTTAATTAGGAACTGCAGTATCATTTTGATTTTTAAATTTTTTTGTTGATGGCCAAACACAAGATACATGTATAAAACTTCGAAGTTTTTTCAACTGTAAAAGCAGTTGTCTATGCATGGTACCCAAAAGCCAAGCTTTTCAATTGAACGTAGGGATTGGTCGTATAACGTATAGAAATGTAATACAATTTGATTTTATCCGTGATTTTATATTTACAAAAAGTCTTTTTGGGGTTTCTGAGAATCCACTTTTACATGTACATGTATATGCTGTAAAACAATGCTTCTGCAAACTTTTCTGTAATGATCAAAATTCTGCCTTTCTGCAACCATCCTTATTAATCGTCACACTTTTCCTCACATATAAATCTCATTATGTGAAACTTTGAATGAAATTTTAGAAATATATGTAGTTTATGATAATAATTTTAGTCCTTTGAGCATGAAATGGGATTTTATTTTCAAGATTCCTAACAAAGGACTGTTTGTATCACCTATCCTAAGGACAAAAATGTGGTTTTGAAAACAAATTATCCATAGAAAGTGAAATAAAGCTATTATATTTTTTTTAGATGCAAGATCAAAACCAAGTGCGTCTATAATGTGATCGTTACAAACAAAGACGAAATTTTTTACTAGCTTTGTCTTATTGAACCATAACATACACTTAACGAAACTTCTAAGTGTCCACTCTAATAAATAAATTGTCAATTTATTTAAGAACTACTTTATAGAATGGTATGATATTATCAAATTAATATAGCGAATGAGTCGATTAATTTTTTTCAACAATTGTTGAAAGAAAATCAAATACCACCGATGAAAACCAATGTTTCGTGACGAAACTTAAAGACAATAAATTTGTACTTTGTGTGTAATAAGAATCTTTTTGCGATCTGCGATCGTTATCAAATTTTAAAAACTGATTTCACTAAAAACACAAAACATTGGCAAAATGACCATTGAGAAAGAAAGGAGAGTTGCTGGAATGTTGATATCTGGATCATCCTTGCACCACGTTTTAATAACTTTTATTTTTGTTTTTAATTGTAATGTCCTTGGTATTACTTTTAAAAATTAGCAACAAATATCAAAACTCATTTAAACACATTTTTCAATAGGCTGAGCACCATTTTCATCGCCAATTTAAAACAATTTGAAAGCTTTCCAAGGACATATTTTAACCAAACCGGAAGTGGTCCTGATCTTCGTTTGAGGCCAAGGTTTCGCTTCACACCAGATTAAAAGAGTGTTTAAATGCCCTGAAACAATTTTAGAAACATTAAAACAATTTCAATGGTAAAAAATAAAGAAATTGGTGCCAGTGGTAGTCTAGTATCAGCTCCAACAGCCTGAATCAGCCTTAAAGCGGTACACGTACGTGCTAAACACCAAACCATATTGATCAAAAGGCCTCTTTGTGATGATGCGGTCAAATCCCCGTATCTGAATCCCATTGAAAACGTATGGGATTTTTATAAGGAATGCCAAAGTCCCCCTCCCTCCACACAATTTCAACGGTTTGGAAAGATCTATACAGTAGGTGTGGAAGAAGATGGCTCACTCTCCCATTCAGGTGTACATGGTATCCAACAGTAAAAGATGTCCTGTAGTAATTATAGAGCGAGTGGTGGTCTTACCCCATAGAGATTATTTTGTGTGATTTTTTTTTTTGAGGGTACATCATTTCCTTACCACTCAGCTTAGAATTCTGACGAGATACTTACATGAAATTTACGCAACATCGAACTAAAATATGCATCATTAACCTTGAATAAAGGAAATTATTTATTGTATGCGTTTGTTCTTTATAACTGAAAAAATGTTAGACTTAGAAGTTTGGTTCATTGTATTTATGTAGTCTTTCTAATTCTTATATCACTCCACTGAGGCTTTGTGAAAACAGAAGGATAGATGGTTTTGCTTTTGATCAGGAGCACTTAGGGTTTAATATCGCTTGCAAGATAAACAAATTTTATAATGTAACGTGTCCAATATATTTAATTAAGCGCTTTATTTGACAGTTGTTAAGGTTAAAATTATCGATCTAAAAAACTAAGAACTAAGACGAATACGGAACAAAATAATGCTGCAAGGTTACTTGATAAGATATGTCAAATCCGTTTACATTTATGTCTTAATTAAATCCATGTTTTCTTTGATAGAGCTCTAAAATACCACAAGAAATCCCTATTCATCTTTACAAATAGTTTTTTTTCTGTATACTAATTCCTATCTTCAAAACAAAAAAAAATCACTGAGATAAATATGAACCGTCATTACATTAATAAACAAATAAAAACGAATATTTTTCTCTTCGCAAAGAATGATTCTTCCATTTCCGTTCTAATCTACATTCAATGAAAATAATCGTTAATATAATTATGATTATGATCTTAAGATACCATATTTTAAATAATGGCAATCAATATAAAAGACATATTTTAAAGTAAAATTCAATTTATTGACTTCACAAGACTGCACCAGAATGTTTTTGTCCAAAATGAGTGTGACAATTTTTTGGAGAAAAGAAATCTTTGAATATTTGGAGTAGGTGTTTGGGTGTTTATTTTTAGATAGCAGTGTAAAACATAAAGTTCATTAAACTCTCTGAAGAAAAAAAATATTTTTATGTAAGGCTAAAGATAAAAAAAGGAACTTAATTTAATGTATGTACTCTCGATACAATACCTCATTATGTGAAACCTTCTTTCATAAAACAAAATATATATGAGATGATAGTTCAGTACCTTTTGTACAAATTTACCAAATCAAAAAATAACCTGCTTATCTTCTCAATATTTAAGGCGCGATTTTTAGGAAACTTGCATGAAAGCTGACTTTTCGCTTCTACAAAGGTGAAATTCAACACCTTCCTCATATGTAAGAAAAAAAGGAAGAAAGAAAGAAATACACATAAATAATTTCTTCTGATGAATTACTGTCAATACAAATTTAATTTGAAAATATTAAATATTAACTTATCATGTCATGATAGGGGTGTAATTATATAACGGAAAATCCGGGCACAATTCGGTATGTAAATTATGGTCTAACAGTTACACCCCTACTAATGTGTTCGGAACCTTTTCTTTTTCGGTGTTCTGCAAATTATAAAACCCGATGAGTTCAGAGTAGCTCTGACAGTGGCTCTGGCGAGAGTTAGCGAGACTTCAGCGAGATAGGGTAAATTATTCACGGAAATGTGGCTAGGAAATGACTAGCACGTGGAGACATGGTAAACAGAAAAGTTATGTTGCGTTTTAGTTTTCAACACCCTATAATATCATTCTGTAGAAATGTACTTCAATATATCTCGCTTGAATTCATTCAAGTTTAAATTATAAATATTCTCTTTGATACAATTTTCTGCTGTCATGAATTAAAATGTCTTTTTGGGCAAATATTTTGCATGGGAACCGGGACTATATTTTTTGGCGTCAGATTAGCAAATGAGGCACCAATGTGACTTTAACTGACAAATCAACTGAATGAGAATTGCATTATGGGTTACTACGAATACTACAGGAATTTTACGCTTGATAAATTTATTTATTGTACTATCAGTGAATACAATTGTCAGGTAGATTCCCTGGCCAACACACGTGATCACGAGTATAGTTATGTAAAAAATGTTTTGTCCATTTATATGCATTCGAGAAGCTCCCTTTTTTCCTTACCCTTGAAGTGCTGGTGTTCTGAACTTGACACTAATTACGTATACATTTTATAAAACATTTTTTTCTAGTTAACAACAAATTAAAAAACGCCATATAAGGCAAACAAAGCTTTGTCAGTGTAGATATTACATATTTTTTTTACCAGCGTATCGGTCGCTAGTGAGCTGTAATTTTTTGCAGCTAACTATGATAAGATGTATTAATTGTTATTTAACCCCACCCCCTTTTGGCCAGCCATTTCTGTTGAAAATCATGAAAGTCTTTCAGAAAGGTCTGGAAACACATTTTTCACAGGACATTTTTTCAGAAAAAAAACCCAGACTATAGCAATTTCCTGTTTACTGCCAATTTTATTCATAAAACCAGTTCTACCCTATAACCTTTGAAAAGTTTAACCTTAACCACGTGTCCTGAATTTAAATCATAATAACATTAGTAGGGGTGAGTTAGTAAAAAGAACGCCAGTCAGCATTTGACTTAATGAAAGAACCATCAGTTCCTTATTTTGTTCACTTGTATTTGCTGACAAGGTCATTGTACTAGTATATAAGATAGAACAAAGGAAACTATTACTTTAAATGAGACTGTTGATATTCTTTTATCAACTTCTTTGTCAACAAATGACCTCGTTTTAAAAATGTTCATATTGCTGCATAGGTTTTGCAATTGTTTTCACACAAATTTTGACGAAGGCTTATTCCGTTTATCGGAACAATAAAGAGGGGACGTAGGGAGTGTGTCATCGGTGCTCAGGGATGCTTACTCCAGCAACCCATCTGATCCAACCTCTGCTGTTATAATAGGGTCTTATGTTTTTGACCATGTTTATGATTTATATAGTTGCATAATTAACGAGATCGATTACAAATTGTTAGCTTCATAATTTTAATTAATATACGCCATTTCATACCGTATATTGTTAAGAAAATAATTTCAATCCCATTTTGACTTTCAAACTTATAAACTGATCAAAAGCTTGGCTAAGAGTACTTCAAACAAAATAGAATTTGCGTCACACATTGAACGCGGATTACATTGATAAAATCACAGATAGCACAGAAAAAACTTGAATTTAAAGTTCTCGATACATTTTTTTAAACAGTGTACGATGGCTTCTCTTTGCTTCAGGTTCTCAGAGATAACACTTCTGATCACAGCTGGTTTGTAAAATGCCTTATATACGCTAAAAAATTTTGGCTTTTAATAAAGTTAAATATTAAAAATTCAATTATGATAAATTCTAATTATTTTATAATTTTATTAATTTTTCCCATTGTTATTAGTTGTAGTTTGTTTATCTACATCACTCTGCCAGCAATGGCTGATGGTATTTCGAGGATCATCTGGGCAAATTGGTGGAAAGAATAACCTTTATGATTTATGGACTAAATCGGGAACTGTAGGGGAAAATGTTAGCTGTGCAAATCAAATAGGAAGAAGATGCAACACTCACTATAAGAACAAGCTTGTGGATAATTGGGGGAAAATGCAAATCCATGAGGTATTTTAAATGTTCCCAAAGACACATCTACAAAAAAATTGCTATTTGTTTTTCATTTATTTCGGACATTTGATTAACAACATATAGCGGTATCATGGTTGCATTGGTATTGCTCGTGATTTTTTTTAAACCGTAGGGAATACATGCATACGTACAGAAGATGAATTTAGATTTTATGATGAACAAAATTTAGATGAGTAAAAGGGGATAAAAAAAAGAGAAACCTGAATTACAAAATCTGACTCTTTATACAAAGGTATTACAAATATGATGACGAAAAATATTGTTTTTTGATTATATCCATACCTGAAATCTAGTATGTCTATCAACATGTTTTGCTTGATTTAAAAAAGTAAGTAAATATAATCTAATATACCAAAAATACTCATGTTAATAGGATTTATATATGTAAACAAATCAGTGTAAAAGGTGTAATTTCCTTATAAAACAATTTCAATTCAGGATCCCACCTGATCGTACCTTTTGTGCATTATATAGTTATTGATTAGAAACACATGATAAATTATTGCAATTTAGTTCACACATGCCTATATTGAAATATTTTACGATACTGCATCCAATAAACACAGTCCCAAAGTAGTGTACGAGGGCTGTTCAATAAATAATGTCCTGAACTGTATGACATACAATACAAATATCAAATGACATTAAGCTTGACTTTTTCGCATTATTGAATCTTTAATGATTTTATAACAATTTATGTGACCACTTTTATAGTTTCATTGTAAGAAGCTGGAAAACAAGGGCTGTTCGAGACACTGCATGTAAAATGAATGGTAAAGAATCAGTAAACTAGAGTGAAATTATACACTTCATTTAAGCAGCTGTAAAACTCGGAAAGAATCCCAATGAAATATTCACTGAAATATGTAACATTTACGTCAACAATGTCTGTTCTATAGACAAATGAGCAAGTGGATTTAATAATAAAAAAATATATAATGGGCATCAAAAATGGGTACCGTCCTTGCCAACAAAAATTATAACAACTCGTGTACTGTTTGAAAATTTTCAACAAATAATCACTGATGATGTGTGATTGACTTTAAGACACATAGCAAATTTGATAGACCTCATTTCGGGTGTAGTTCACACTATTTTAAAGAAATGTTTGACAGTAAAAAAGCTTAGTAATCAAAAGTCATCCTATGTTTTGAAAAATGAGTGAAAACGACAGCGTGTAAGAATATCTAAACAATTATTTTTAAAAACTGGAAAATTGTAGTTATCCAAGTTTGTTTGAAATACAAACAGATAATGAAACTTAAATCTGTTGCTTAAAACCGTCGAAGCAAAATTAACAATAAGATGTACTTGACAAAAACAGCTAATGTCTGATAAGAGCAAAGAATTGCAAGAAAACAAAGACAGTTTTATATGCAATTTTCTTAAATATTAGTAGTCTAATTGTTAAAATTCGTATTCGGGGAGGCAATTTAATTTCTGGAAGAATCTAAAAAGCAAATAATTTGCAAAAAAATCGAAAGGTTAATGAGAGGAAGGAACCAGTATCAGGAATCCACTACATTAAATTTCTTCATGACAGCGTCCAAACCCACACGTCATGAAGAGTAAAGAAGTTTTTTGGATAAACAGAAATAGTATTTTTTTCACACTAACAAAATTCTCCAGATCTTTCGCCTTTTGACTTGTTTCATTTTCTAAACTTGAAAAACACCTTTCAGAACGAAGAAAATAGTCGAGGAAATCATAAGATCTGCAATTTTCCAATATTCTAAGGGTCATACCCAAAATGAGTTCTTAAAACAATCAGAAGTTGGATAAAAAAATTTATCGACATGGGTTTTAATTGAAAGAGAATATCAAGATAGATTATTAAGACTAAATAATTGAAAAGCGTGTTTTGCTTCTTTCTGAGCACCGAGGACATTATTTATTGAACAGCCCTAGTACATAGCAATTTCTGACCTCCCAGGTAGGGTAGATCTACAAACGGGGATTAAAAATTAATTGGTACCGTGTTATTCATCGCGACAGATCGATGTAAATACCGGGTTTTCAGTTGCTGAAACTTCGTGGACTCCTCAGTGAAAAAGAAATTTTCATTGAATGATGGAATTGTCAAGATTTCAGTTCCTCGAGGCCAGAATGAATTTACTAAATAACATGATGATCACCTTTAATACCACTGAGCCCTGTAAAGCAATATATTATACATTTCGTCTGTTCGATCTTGATAAGTAGCACACGATGAGTATGCCCCCTTCTTCTTGGAATGCCTACTCCTTCGTGGCACCTGATCAAATTGAAATTTTACATCAATCTAGAGAAATATTTGCAGTTTTAAATCTTGTTACGGTGGTTAAATTTTATCAGTTTAATCTCATTATCTATGATCAAGTTTTGTCGTGATTCTAATATTTTCATAGTGAAAATACTACTTGCTATTGTTTATATGTAAAAATAAATTTAATGTTGAGAAAAAATCAACATAATTTAAACTTACCAGAATGCATGGCTCATTGGCGGGAATACTAGTAGAGTGTAGTAAATCCAAGAATTTTTTTTTTAAATTGGAGAAAACAAAGAATTTATGAAGTAATAAAGGAAAAAAAATCAAGGAAAAGCAAGAAATTTAAATTTCAGGTAAAACTAGCAGTTTACGGAGGAGGGATAGAGAAGAAATATATAATATTTGAACCTTCAAGAGATAAAATTAGTTGGTTCAGGAAAGAAAACATCAAAACATCATCATTCAGTGATCTTAATGGACGAGAATAC
Source organism: Saccostrea glomerata (assembly GCA_003671525.1). Lineage (NCBI taxonomy): Eukaryota > Metazoa > Mollusca > Bivalvia > Ostreida > Ostreidae > Saccostrea > Saccostrea glomerata. Next base: position 2,421,621 of record PRKT01000032.1, read on the forward strand.
TTCAGCTTCTTCAGCATTGATGGGTAACTATTTACTTTTTTTCTATATTTGATTTGTTAGACTTTTAGGAATACTTGAATTGATGAATTTTTTAAAAATTTTTGGAATTTTGAATGAAGCACAGAGGACTCTAACTGCAATAAACATGATAAAATTCCGTAGAATCAGAATTCTTTGGTACGGAGAAGATTTATTCATTTTGGTTAAATTTCAAGGGAAAAGGTACGTTAACGTTCGTTAACAATGGGAAAAATCATATCCTATGGGAGTAGTTAGTATCGTACATAAATGTAAATCATTAATTGAATAACTATCACCCGTTTTTACAGACTGGCGAATTCTAACAGACGGTTTTTAATCAGTAAACACAAAGGTGGACACTCATCTGATGTTGGAAAATTTTGGTTCGGAATATTTGAGACAAGAATTAATGACCTGGGAGAGAATCCAAGCCTTCCAGCAATTTTATATAGTCCAGGTTCTATGGCCTCACGATGGAACAGCCGTAAGAAAAAAATCATTGCATATAACATACCAGTAAATAAAGCGACTATCTTGTAGTTATGATATATATATAAACATTTATGATTGATACGATTCGTGTTTTTCTTTTATTATTTATATAAATATCAAACAACTTATTCAGTCAAAAACTTTATCTGTAAACATTTCACACACCTTGAAGATCTAACATAGTTTACAAAGAATCTTTTACACTACCATAAAATGTCATCCTTAATAATGCCAACCAGCAGTAAATCTTTAACATATATAATATATTTGCAGAGTTAAATTTTCCTATGTAATAAATTCCTTGGTTTCTATATTTTTTATATTTGTATAATTTCATTCATATTTAAATTTTGAATATATGACTCCTGTTGCAGTGGTAATTAAAAGTAGAGTCTGTCGAATCCCACTTCTACATGTAGGATTCGTGTTCTGTTTTCATTGTCTTTTATAATATGTTATTATTGTAGTGAGCGCAAGGGCCAAAGAGGGTGATTATTTGAGCATAAACTGTGGGAATCATGGAACTATTCACATAAAAGGAGCTACATATGGGTTAGGTGGTCGGTGGACTTATGGAACCTCTCAAATGAGAAGCAGGTGTAATTACAGGAATTCCTGTTCGGTAAAGGCTGAAAATGCTATATTCTCTGATCCAGCCAAAGGAGACAAGAAATTTTTAGATGTAGATTACACATGTGGTAAGTTGTCAGTCGTTTTCTACTTACCAGTATTCTATCTCAATATTTTTTTAAAATCTTTTGCTTTCTCTAATTTGTTACTGTTTTCTTCTTATTAGGTCCCAGTATCGCTGATGAAATCGGAATTTATGTAAAAGCAGAAGGTAAAGTAGTTCCCTTAAGGTTACTTTTGGATACAGATATATATCCTGTATACAGTAAGATTAAAACAAGTGTTGTTTTTTCTCATTAGATCAATCCAAAATACAAAACTGTGCGGAAATTGACTTGGACTGCTATCTCTCTCCACATGGTCATTGCAAAAGATGCCACCCGGCATTACCTGTGGTACTGTACAATGGGAGCAGAGAGTGTGCCTGTCAGTAATCAATCTAAATAATCCCGATTTTATGCTTTTGGAGAATACACTATTTAGAATAATTTCAGTTTCTTTATAGGGTTATGTTCTCAGGAAAACAGACAGTGCTGGCCCGGGTCATGTGGCTCCGATAATGTCGCTCACCAATGTCAGTGCGACGAGGGATTTTCTACCGTGAAAAATGCAGATCAAGCGAAATGCATAAGTACGAAATTCACTGAGATAGAGTTCGTTATATTTGAACATTCTGTAAGCAAATTTAATCCGAGTGCGTTTATTTTATATTTATATTTCAGTGACCCGCAAACCCACTATTGTTACATGCTTCGTTGGTATACATGGAAGTAACGGAGAACACAGCACTCTGAAAAAAGTAAATTCGTCTTCCGCTTGCCAAGATCAACGAGACAATTTCATAAAATTTCAGGCTATTAAGACAGATTTTACGTTACAATATACATTTACTATCAAACCAACCCACTCAAAGCCAACGTTCATAACAGAGTATAAATTTGGAATTGGAGGTGGAAGTCTTTCTTTGCACTGGAAACGAACTGTAAAAGGTGAAGGATATGATTGATTTCCTGTTTAGTTTAAATCATTCAAATTAAGGAAATGAAAATATAAACCGAGACTATATAGTATATAATACATGACTAGATAGTATATTTAGAAATGGCAAAATATAATTTTTAACGTACATCAATCAAGTACATCTAAGACATAAAGATAACGAACAGTGATAGGTCTCAAAAAACAATTAAACAAGTTAATGAAAAGAGCCCCATGCAACAAAATAGATTAGATCAGTTTTCCAAGAGAAGTGAGAAGTAAGAATCCCCTGTTGACCGGGTATACCCGCCGTGAGCCTTTTGTATTGATCAAGTACGAATACCCTTCAGTCAAACTCAGTACAAAAGCATTGGTGTAACAAATAAACGCCCGACAATGTACAACTCACCAAAAGGCTGTACAAAAAGTATTTATCTACAAGGTCATTAAAAAGAGTAAAAAGCTTAATCCGTAAAATCTTTTAACATTAACTTATTTGTTAGTAGCTTGTCGCGTTTTGAAAAAATATATATATATATATAGTTTTCAGAGCAATCTCTTCCGTATCTAATCAGACGGAAGACAAACTGTAATCACAATATGCAGATGATATCCCGGTTTTATATCAGAATATTACTTCGTGAATAAGGAAATATAGAAATTTGTCACAATTTGAATATCACATATACCAGTAATCAAATAATTAAGAATTTATATTTAGATTCAAGCCAAATGGTATTCAATAAAAGACTTGCTGACCATGTAGTAGGAATTAACCGTCTTGAAGATACTGTCAACGTTAAGAACAACGATACAACATTACCAAATATTACCCTTGAAAATGGAGATGGGTGAGTTACTTTTTATTCATAAATCGTTTCACATTACCATTTCTGTACAATCATTAACTCTACTCATAGACCGGAAGAGCATAATATGTTAGAGTAGTATGTCTACGTTGTCTATCTCTTTTAACAAATTGCAAAAACGCAGACTCATACGGTTATTCTGGTTTCATTTCTCACAAATACTACATATAGGGTCCTTAAATGATAGCTAAATATATTTCAGCTAAATGCTAGTATTTCAAATTGCTACTTCTTTTACGAGATTGGTCTTAATTTCTTTAGGACTTGCTATAACAGTAGACAACACTTAAAAACAGCGCTGTATAGAATATTTTTATTTGCAAAGATAGTAATGATGTTAAAGTAGATATTGATGATTATGATTGAAAAAAGGATGTATATTATTTTCACATTTATAATCCAACTTTGAATTACATTTTATAGTATGGGACATAATTGTCAATTTTTTCATAAGGCTTTGCTACACGTTTTTGGCTATTGGAAAAGGATATCTTCAGACCACAGTTTTACATGATCCAAACAAATTACTACCGAGAGACTACTATAATGATACAGAGACAACAAGAGAATTATGCTTTTGGTTCGACAACTTACAACCTGTACATTGTAAGGTCACTGGAGAATGTAACAATTTAGATTTTATTCAAGTTCCAAACTCAATAACTAAGTCGCCATTTGTGACAGTTGGAATAAACGGTTGGAAAGATATGGATAATTTCAAAGGCAAACAAATTAACGCATCAGGGATATCAGAATACGAAATAACTGTCTACAGAATACATGGTGAAGGTGCTTTGTTGAAAGCTGATATTTCAGCTGACAAAAGTAATACAAGAACATCAAACTCACCAACACCAATGCATATTGAGTTATTTACTTGCGGACTTTACGAGATCCACCTTGAAGTTGTAGATAATTCTGGAGAAGGAAATGTTCAAATAGCAAGGAGATTTGTGCTATTTGACAATTGCTCTGATGTTCATAAAGATCCTCAAAAGAATCTTTTTATTGCGACGGCAGATCCTAGTTCAAACAGAACCTGGCAAACACAGAAAACTGAACTTTGCTTTGACTGGACTGGCCGATTTTATAACACTTTACACAAAAACCAATTGAACGAAAATCTATTATTGCAGAGGAATACGAAGACAACGAATATCCCTTGCCCAGAAATGGCACCATCAATTTAGATGGTATTATAGAGTTCAATTTCACAATTACTGTAAATGGTAAGAAAAGAATAATAAACCAGAGACATGAAAATGTAATTATGCCGAAACACTGTACTAACTTGACTCTTCAGGACGGGGATGCTGTTTCTGTTGATGTTTTTGCTACTGATATCATGGGTAACTCTAATAATGACTCGGTTACGGTTCATATAGATAGCTCTGTTCCAGAAATTACCGATATGGGCTTAAACAATGGTGATTTTAAAGGACTTTTTGTTCACAATGCTATTGAGCTATCAAAAATGAAGATGATTTTAACTATTCAAGACCTACATAGTGGACTGAGGTCCATTCAATGGTATTTAGGAACAAAGCTGGGTAAAATGGATATTGGAAAAGGGACTTTAGCAGTAAATCGTCTACCTAATGGCGTAAGTAATGAATAGTTTTTTTTATTTTAATTTAAACATTAATCCTTTAAGTGTTATTTTTAAATGATATAATTTTTTTCGTTTGTGGGCAATAATTGTATATATTTAAACAAGTTTAACCTACACGCATAAAAGTTTCGAACACAGCAGTTGCTGATCAAAGAAGTGTTCTTGTACATATACTTTAAATTATTTCTAAAAGTGTGGTTAAAGATCAAGCTTTAAAACTTTTGTGATTTTTTGTGGATCATCGTCCGGGGTCGTGTATGGGAGAGGGTATGTGTTAGGGTTTGGGTAAGGGAGGGTGTGTGTAAGGTGTGTGTGCTGCCTTCTCATTTTTAAATTTGTTTTGGTACGTTATTTATCATCTTTTAAAAAATTTATTTCGGAATCATTCTAGAATGACTGTAACAACTATACAAAGTGTTATTGTCCATCAATTGGTCTCTGTGAAATATCAACGTACAGCATAGATATGTCAAAACTTATGCACAATGATAAGAACATTGGACAGCACAATAGAGATTACTTTTTCACTTTTGTCGTCACAAACAACGCCTTTTTGCGAACCATCGATCATGTTGATATCCTCGTTGATGAATCGGCCCCTGTCAAAGGAGTGGTTATGGAAGGTGCTCCGGGAGAAAAGGATAAAGATTTTACCAATGAAAACAATACCATTTTAAACTGGAATGGATTTATAGACCATGAGAGCGGGATACGGTTGTATCAGGTTGTCATGTTTTCTAGATGCCTCGGATCGCATGAAATTTTAGATGTTGAACTAAATGAAAGCATGGTTGCAGTTAATACAACAAAAACGTCTATTCGTCTTTATTTCCCAAAGAAAGGAAGGTATGTTGCATCCGTGATTGCATTCAATAACGCAGGGGAACGTTCCGATGTTGCATGTTCTGATGGTATAATGTATGATTTGTCTCCAGTTCAAATTTTTAACCTGACTGGACAAAGGTTTACAACTAGGAAGGGTATAGCATGTGATGAAAACGACAATCCTTTCCTCATTTTGGATAATCTGTCAAAGATATCACTTACGAATTCTTCGCGATGCACTCAAATTTGTAAAAATTTTACATTTCCGGGGTTTATAAAAAATTTACCGCAAGTTTCCAATCGATCTGCAGATGAGGCATACTCTGAAGGAATGTGTGAAAAGGTCTCTCCCTTCAACAATCGAGAAATTTATGTTCCTTCCGATAAGATCGAAGTTTCATGGAAATTTCGTGATTTGGAATCTCAGCTTGATGACTTTCTCGTAGGATTTGGCATCTCAGATTCGGAATATCTCAGTCCTTCTCTTCTTTCGTACACCAAAACATTAGGACGATCAAAATATATAAATTATCACCCAGGGTTACGAAGTGCAGAAATATTTTGGTTGTATATCAAAAGCATAAACAAGGCTGGAGTTGCGGAAACTATTAGAGTAGGACCAATGATTATTGATTCTACACCAATTGTTTTTGTTAAAGAACTAGACTTGGTTATTGAAAATTGAAATATTTATATTGGATGGCAAAATGATACATTCATTGATCAGGAAGAGATAGATCCAGTGAAATCTATTCTGTTTCGAATAGGTAATATATTTTAACATAAAAGTAAATTTCTGTTCGGTAATTACGTATTTTCAGTTTCTGCCTTTAATATCATTTGAAATATTTTTTTCTCTTAGGTAGGGGATCTAAATTCATCACCCCTTTTCTGCAGCATTACAGTAAAAATGATTGTCCAAGATCTAACATGGCTGACTGCATTATATACCCTATTCAACGTCTTCATCTCTCAAAAACTGCGAACTCGGCCGAGTATTTGGTAGAAATAATAGTTACTAACAAAGCAGGTCACATTGCGAGTGCAAAGTCAAAGACATTTCGGATTCCCTCTCAAATTCCTCCCGGACCTGGTATTGTTATTGATACTGATTCTTCAGAGTTTTCCGATCTGGATTATCTACTGTATCCATCTAAACTGTGTGTAAAATGGAAGGGATTTGAACACCATGAAAATATCACGTTTGAAGTTGGAATCGGAACGAGAAAGGGTAAAGATGATGTTATTCGTTATACACAATCGTCTTCAAAAGAAAACCATTGTTTCGACACAAATGTCCTCGAACCTTTTGTGAAGTATTATTCTCTCGTAAAAGCCAGTTCCTACGGAGGAGACACCACTGTTTCTTCTGATGGAGTAACATTTATTGATGAGAAAAATTTAACGTCAAGCATTCAAGTATATGATGGTAAAGGATGTCCTAAAGACACTTCCAAAAATATCATTTTAATTAAGGTAGACTCTATGAAAGGATTTGAAGTGACACTCAATGAAACATTGAAAATTGGTAAAATATATTCATTTGTTTTCAACATATCAACCATTACAATTAACTCCTCAGACGCGATGGTATTGAAAACAATCACAGGACTCCATCGCAAAATTGTTCTCTTCATAGCAAAATCAAAGTCTCTTAAATTTTCCACAAAATCGGAGACTGCATTTGAAATCAGTTTTTATCAATGTAATTTGGACAAAGACTTCACGGATCAAACAGATGGTGTCATGCTACATTGGGCAATGAGACGTGATGATATAATTCAACCTACGAGTTATATTATAAAGCTTAAGAGGAAAATTCGAGGGTCTGAGGATAATCTTATTTCGATGAGAGAACAGTATAGTAAGGGTACTTCTGCTTCGTTTGAAAACGTCAAATTAACAGAGGAAACCACTTACTTTGTAGAAGTCTCCCCGTGCTTTAGTCATGTCTGCCTAAATTTCACTCCCTCAGATGGGTTTATGGTTTGCAGAGAAACTTTACAAATAAAATTTAAAGAAGCCACACTAAATTTTTCTGAAAAACACAAAATTCTAACTGCAAGCTGGGAAAAACCAATCATAAAGGAACAAAAAATACAACTTGAAAGATGGACACTCTCTTTGGACGCGATGGCAAGAGACCTCCTCTTAAATTGGACCTTCGTTGTAAATGGGGGAGAGGTAAACTATTCTTACTTTTATACTAGTCGTTGGATATTCCCTTTATTTTGTACAATTTACTTAAAATAATTTCCCTTTCAGGTCAATCAAGAACTCGATAATTTTATACCCATAGAGAGAAGAATTTATTTCTGTCTTCAAATTTGGACAGAAGATGAAAACTGGCTTTTTCAGTGTATTCCTGTGACTGTGATGAACAATCCTGTTGTAAATAATCTTAATATTTTAGACGTGGATCATAATACAATTAATAGAAGCTTGGCTGATTTAATTTCTCGGGTATCGTTCAGTAAGAATTTAGGGAAGCTATGGCACTCAATCCAAGATCTTGAAATTGATTATTGTACACCCGATGCCAAGATGTCGGTTCTCGTTCTGGGGCATGACGGAGAAGATTTGGACGCATTCCTTATGACGTCACCAAACACGCCCGAGTCTGTTGTTGAGTGTAGCAAACGGTTAGACTGTCTGTCAGCAGCGGATGTCAACAAAGGAATAGCAAAGTTCACAAACATACCACTAACTCATGGAACAATTTTGTTTTCTTGTATTCGGGGCAAGAATGACTCGTATGGCTGTAGCGATGGTTTTTTCGTGGATTCCACGCCACCTCGACGTGGCCAAGTAACCATAGAAGATCATCATGGATTTATCACCTCCCTTTCAGATTTAGCAATGAATATTGAACCATTTATTGAGGATGCCAAACCTACAAGGGAGGAAACTCTATCTCCTATAAGCTATTACGAATATGGAATTGGTAAAAACCAGCTAAAATTAGATTTGGAAGCGAAACGTAGCAATTTCAAATCTTTCATTATTTTTTTTTTTGAAAATTGCAACAACCCATCCCCAAAGTAATTGCATTTAAATTCATATTATTGCTTTAGGTACAGTGGCAAGAGTTGATGATGTACTGGTCTGGCAGAAGACGGCAACACATGGACCAATACGAATCCGTGGACTTAGTCTTTATCAAGGAGAGTCCTATTACCTCAGTGTTTCTGGTATTTAATTTATTTAATTTGAAAAAATTATAATTTTATACAATACGTGGTATTCAATATTTCTTTCCTTTGGGGGAAATGGGGGGGGGGGAGTGTCAAAGTAATTTAAACATGTTAGAATAATTTATCTTTAATCTTAATGCTGATGGAAAGCGATAATCAACGTTATTTATTACTGTATTTTTAAAGTTCATATTTATTCTCAAAATTAGAGAAAATGAGAAAATGCGTATGGATAATTTTTATCATACGTACTTTTTTATGCTCGGTTGTTTTATTTAGCCCTTTATTTTCTTAGCTACAAACAGGGCAGGACTAAAAAGCGCGTACGTCGTTACCCATTTCACAGTGGATATTTCTCCTCCCGATGCTGGTAAACTTTATGTAGGTGATGTCATGCAGGACTACTACATATCGAATCAGCCTATAATGGTCCACTGGCGAGGATTTGCAGATGAAGAAAGTAACATTATGGAATTCGAGTGTGGTCTAGTATCCCACAATGGGGAAATCATCGTACCACTCACTCATGCAGATGGCGATTCAATGATTTTTGATAACGTAAAAAACCTGGTAGATGGTCACTCATACAGAGCAGTCTTAAAGGTTTGATACTTGCAGTTCTTTTAACAGCAATCCTATATGTTCCGATTTCTGAATGATCTTTTCACATGTAGTCATCATATTTTCAGATAACTAATCATGCTCTTCAGTCTTCGATTGTGTATTCTCATAATTTTACCGTGGATACCTCTCCAATTCATCCAGGAACAGTTTTTGACGGCTTTGAAAAAAATACGGTAATGTTCAACTCTTCAACTCAAAATTTTAATTCTTGTAAAACGCCAAGATAAACAACTCGTATATAGGGTTAATAAGTATTTACAGAATAATGATAAATTGACTCTTGAAACGTTAAGTGTTGTCAACTATAGATATATTTGAAGATAACATTCATTGTTCGTTTATTTTCCATTAACAAAGGACGAAGATTACCAGACAAGTATGGATGTTGTTTGTGTCAGTTGGAACGGATTCAGTGATCCTCACTCGGGCATCTTAGCTTACCAGACGGGTCTAGGTACAAACCCAACCTTTCCTAATGTAGAGCCATTTAGAGATGTTGGTCTTCGTCAAGGTAACCAAACGAGTACTAGTACTAGTATTAATCATTTTCTTTCTTTGTACATATAATGAGATATGCTTGGGTTCCTTCAATCTAGGTTCGGACCTAGTCTTTGACAAAGCTGTAAATAAATTAAACAATGAACTACAGAATCGGTTTTACTATACTTATAGAATCAATATATCTTGAAGGCTACATAATCAATGGGAAAATATGTAATTTCGTTTATCTAATTGAACAAAACGACGTATTCAAACTCGTACATTGAGTGATGTTTTTAATACTAGTATCCTTTTTATTCTTTAGATTACTGTTGGAAAATTAGTTTGACACCTGGACAGAAGTACTTCGCGTACATTAAGGCATGTAATAGAGCTATGCTTTGTTCCACATCGGTTTCAGATGGTATAGTTGCGGACAATTCTCCACCTGTTGCTGGGATAGTCTACATTAAAGGTGTTTCAGGACGCATGGCATACTTGCATGATAGGTATGTTTTATGTTTCCAAGCAGCAGTCTTAATTCTGGTCAATGAATATAGACAATTTTTTCTCAATTTATTCATTTTCATGAATGTTACAGAACATCAATAACGGCATCCTGGGTAGGATTCCAAGACCCACACTCATCTGTTGAACACTTCGAATGGTGCATAGGAACGACGAAAGAAATTTGCGACATATCACATTTCAGGAATTCTTTCCTTTCCAATGATTTATATCTTCCATCTCTGTGGCTTCCTTTAAGAACTGATTTATTTGTATCCGTTATGGCGTACAATAATGTGAATCTCACTACCAACATTAGTTCTCATGCATTTAGAGTAGACGACACACCGCCAAAAGTCATATCACGGCCAAAAATCCACACCTTCAAAAGTCCATTAACTGAAGCAACACAAATTCAATATGATAATTCTATTATCAAACTATCCTGGCTCTTTAGTGATAAGGAAAGTAGCATTTCTCATTATTCTATTTCTCTAAAGAGTCATTATAACAAAAGAGTACCGTATGAAGGAGTCATTCACGACAATGTGAACACAATTATTATCCCATTTAATGCCACCAATCGCCTGTTAAATGGAGACAAATACTCTGCGGTTATGGCGGCTTGTAACCAGGCAGGCCTGTGTACAGTCAGTGAAAGCGAACCAATTCTCATCGATTCAAGCCCGCCCCATTTGGGCGGTTTTACATCTGAACACTTCTGGCAGGTTTCTACTGACCAGACCAATCAGACTAGTGCCACTATTTCTTGGTTTGGTTTTCTAGATGTTGAGTCTGACATAGCTTTCTTCAAACTTTCTGTTGGAAAAACATATAATGGAGGCGAATTTACTAATGGATTCCTTCAAATATTAGGAAATCAGACATCAGCCACAATTCCTCTTCATGGTTTCAAACCTAATGCTCATAATGAAATAATTTTGTCCATTTATGCAATAAATTATGCAGGATTGAAAAGTAAAACTGCCAAGGCCACAGTGATTACTTCGATGTCTGACAAATCTGGATTGAGAGGGCGATTTCTAACTCAGAGGTATTCCTGTAAAACGTCCTTTTGTAACAATGATTGTACTTGCGGGGTAGTTGGTTTGAAGTGCGTGTTTAATGGCAAAAACACCTGCAGGAAAGTTAATTACACAAACACCGAGGTTTTTATAGATTCCTCAATTTTTTCGGACAATTTAATTCAGTCATCTACTTCCTGCATTGCTGGTTCCTGGAGATCAAACTCAAGCAATATCATAAGATACGAGTGGACGGTGGGATTGGCTAACGAAGCTCCAGGGCAAGGAATATTTGACCTTCAAAAGGAAGATCCATGGACAGATAATGATTTGGAAACCACAATTCTATTTTGCTTACCCGCACACAAGACTTTAGTAAACAAACAAAAGTATATTCTATATGTAAGGGCTTGGATCTCACAGGATGAGTATGGTATCTTCAAATTTGTAGTATCGACAATCTAAGATCCGGAATATTTAATATATCCCTGGGCCTTTACATAAATGATTGATATTTACATCGTTGTCAGTGGGGACAAATTAAACAAACGGATCCTATCATTTTTTTTTAAAGTCGAATGGCCGGTATATATATTTTGAAGTCTTGCAAAATGGGATGCTATCTTTTATTTCCATTCAGTAAATTCAATTTTTAAAAATGGTTTTATTATATCTGGAAGAATGTCTAATGCGGCCAATTTTAATAAAACTGGTGGTGTATAAGACAACTTTTACAGTATGCTGCCCACGAAGAATTATATACAATGCTTATCTCTATGCAAATCCTAGCATTTATTTTTTTTAAATTAATTTTTTTGTAACATGAAAAAAATTGCTTCAAAATAATATTTAGGCTTTTTTAAAAGTCAATCCATGCATCTACAATGTATCCATCATCATCATCATCATCATCATCAACGATAGTTTAGTAATAATAAAAAATACTTTGATTTATTTTTGTGAATACTATGGAAATGTTATTCACAATAGTGAATACTATTATACTTTAATTGACTGATGTAAAATCTTTGAAACTTTGATTTACTTCAGCTAAAGAAATGTAACCTTAATGTATTGGTACTGTTGATTGTAGCTAAATATAATCGAAACATTACACTTAACAAAACTTCTAAGTGTTCCCTCTAATAAATGCATTTATCTAAAAACTACACTATAGAATTGTATATTTTCAAATTTTTTTAACCAATGACTCTTCTCAACAATTGTTGAAAGAAAATTAACTATCACCGATGAAAACCAGTGCCCCGCGACGAAACTTAAAAACAATAAATCTCTACTTTGCGGCATGTGTTTTGAGTCAACTTCTTTATGCGACCATTATCAATTTTTAACAACAGGTATAACTAAAAAAACACAAAAAATGGACAGAATTGCCATTGAGGGGGAAGGAAAGCCATTACAATGTTGATATCTGGATCATCCTTACGACATGTTTTATTCTCTTTTATTTTAGTGTTTATTTGTCCTAGATATTACTTTTAAGAATAAACAACAAGTATAAAAATCCATTTAAATACATTTTTCTATAGAGTTTGCGTCATTGTTATCGTAAATTTTTCACAATTTGAAAGCTTTGGACAAAATTTAATCAAACCGGAAGTGATTTAGATCTTTGTCTGAGGCCAATGTTTCGCGTCAAATCCAACTTAAAAGATTGTTATACATAATCCTAAACCACTTTAGAAACATTTCAATCAGTACCTTCGGTGGTGTAAAATGGCGTCAAATTGGTGTTCATACATGTAGCAGTCCAGTATCATCTCAAACAGTCTGAACCATACATTGAGAGGTAACCTCAATGACCGAAGTGCCAGGTACAAGTCTCCAATTTCAATTAATGGTGACGTCTCAAAGGGAGTGAAAACTTTTCGAAGGAATGTAAAACAAGCAAACAAGCAATTGTTTTTCTCGATGATAATCTGATCTCTATATCAAAGCTAATAAAACCACAAAACTTTCGAACCTGCTTCGGCTTGGATAAGAAGTGGACCTGTTTATAAAGACACGTTATGGCATCACAGTTAAATTGTTGATATTGCCATAAATAATTTAGCACATTTATAGTACAAACATGTATAATCCTTTATATCTCCCATTCTGGTAGTGAGAGATAAGACATTTCTCCAATAAAAGTCACAGGTTTGCCAAGAAGAAAATATGGAAATAACAAATTCGGTAAAAACGGTGATATCAATTTTACTGATAGTCCAAGGTAATTCACGCACTATCTTTGAAAGTTAAGATATAAGCATGGCACCGGTATCCTGCAATCGATTTCTTGCAATTCTCCTTTGTTTGATTTTACAGCATATTTGGTGTATGGGAAAACTTACTCGGAATGCTTGCAGGACGTAGAAAATGGAGTATGTCAGAGATACACCCACATCACAATCTGTACCAATGACGGGGTCGTCCATAACGGTCAGTTTGAAGTGTTCAGAGACGTGTCGAGTTGATTGAATGCAATAATAACATTATTTTCCTACATACCTCATACTTTTAATTTAATTGTGAGATTAAAAAATGTTGATATTTGTTCTTGATGAAAATCAATGTATGGAATTTTAAAAAAAAAAAGGTGAATTTTGGAGCAGAAGGATATTTCACCTTAATCTTAAACCATTATAAAAAAATATTTTCTCAGATTATGGGTGATCATAAATTGAAATCAGATTTTGAAAACAATATTAAGCCTTATTTAGTTGTGTAGAGGTAATAACTCGCTGTTTGCAACGTGGCTTTTGTGCACTTCATAATGTACCTTTTCTTCCCACACAACCATTGCTATATATTAATATTACTAACAAAATAACATTTTCTTTCACAGGTGTATGTGATTATCAAAGGGCCATTTGTGATGCCTTCTATAACCGTCACATTTCTCTCACAGTATTAGGGACTGGAGCAAATGGTGTCTGTAACTTCACCCATCACGTCACTTCCACGTCCCCTCGCCCTCTCTCTAGTGTGGAGACAAACCTATACCAAGCCATCGCTGATGGTATTGACGACAGACTTCTTAGGACACAGTCGGCAGGTACAGAAGTATCAGAAGCAATTAAAATCTTCTCCAAACAGGATCACGTCCATAAAGTCTATATCAGAAATTCGGAATGCTGGGCCCATGACCTTGACCTTACCTGTATGTCACCTTGGAACAGCAATGGTCACAACCGTAAAGCAGGAACCTTGCTCTCTCCTCGGCATGCTATTTGGGCCAGGCACTATAACATGCCAATCAACACGACGTTACGTTTTGTTGATATGAACAATAAGGTTGTGGAACGAAAGATTATCAAAAGCCATGCTCTTCCTGTTCCAGCTCATACGAACTATCATAGCGGGTATGACATGATGATAGGGCTCCTTGATGAAGACGTCCCGTCCTCCATTAACTTTGCAAAGGTCCTCCCAAGAAATTTCACGGAGATATACGATTCAATAACCAAGTCTAGTTCTTTAACGAAAACAACTGGTGTAGAATCAATAATCATTGGTCCTACTCTAACAGTTTCCGCAACTCCAGCCTTGTTTATGCTTTTGATATACATCCAAAATTTTTCTGCACTTCGTAACCCGGAATGATATTTAATATATCTTGGTCTACCTAATGTTTTTGTGTAGGAGAGAAGAGAAGGACTAAGATATTCCGAATCTGATTGACCAAATCCTACAAAAAAGTCATCTAGTTGAGATTCAAAATCACGAAATTCCCATGACATTTGGATCTTATCCGACGGAACATATATTTCTCGATTGTGGAATGGAGGAATTTTTTCACAGATCCCCTGAGAGTATAAATCATCTACATCTTCATTGTAAACTTGAGGCAAATTCTTAATAAATCCCGGAAATGTAAAATTTTTACAAATTTGAGTACATCGAGACAAGTTCTTTAACTGTATCTTTGTCAGATTATCCAAAACTATAAAAGGGTTGTCATTTTCATCACAAGCAATACCTTCTTTAGTTGTAAAACGTTGTCCCGTAAAATTAAAGATTTGTACTGGAGACAAGTCGTACGTAATACCATCTGAACAGGCAACCTTTGAACGTTCTCCCGCATTATTGAATGCAATTACGGATGCTACGTACTTTCCGTTTTTAGGGAAATAAAATCGAACAGACTTCTTAGTTGTATTTACAGTAGTAAGGGTTTCGTTTGCTTCGAGGTTTAATATTTCATTCGATCTGAGGCATCTTGAGAACAAGAAGACTTGATAAAACCTTATTCCGCTCTCATGGTCAATAAATCCATCCCAGTTTACAATAGTATTATTTTCGTTGGTAAAATAGTCGTCCTTTTCTCCAGGAGCACCCTCTCTTACCACACCTTGCACAGGCGCGGATTCATCAACAAGGATATCTATATGATCGATGATCTGCAAAAATGCGTTATTTGTGACGACGAAAGTAAAAAAGTATTCTCTATTATGCAGCCCAGTGTTTTTATTATTGCTCATCAGTTTCGACATATCTATGTTGTACCTTGAATTTTCACATGGACCGTGGGAAGGACAATAGCATTCTTTGTCCATGTTGCAGAATGTCTGAAATTTGAATGACATCATTCATGTTAAGGCGTTCGAGCTAAAGCATACAAAATAAAAATATGCATTATGAGATCTGTTATAATTAATAATGATACAAGCATCTTTTTTTCTTACCGCGTTAGGCAAACGATTTACAGCTAATGTTCCATTTCCAATATCCATCGAGTTTAACTTGGTGCCAAAATACCACTGTACGGATAGAATGCCACTATGGACATCTTCAATAGTCAAAGCCATATTCATTTTAGACAGCTCTACAGTGTTGTGTACAAAAAGGCCTTTAAATTCTTCCCTTTCTAAGCCTATATTAGTTATTTCTGGGACAGATGTATCAATAAAAACTTCGACAGTATCTTCATCAAAGTTACCCATGATATCAGTAGCAATGACCTCCACACTCACAGTATCCCCATCGTGTAGTGTTAAGTTTGTACATTGTGCCTGTGTCAACAAGTCGCTATGGCTCTTATTAAGTATTCTCTTTAACCCGTTTACTTTGATAGTAAAGTTAAATTCGACAATACCATCAACATTAACAGTCCCATTCCTAGGCAAAGGATAATCGTTGTCTTCATAATCTTCAGATATCAAAACATTTTTCTCAATCGCTTTGAGAAGATTAGTGTCTTTGTGAAGGGTATTATAAAATCGCCCAGTCCAGTCAAAACAAAGCTTTCTTTTCTCGGTTTGCCAAATCTTGCTTGAAACATCATCAGCTGTTGTAATAATAAATTTTTTCAATGGATCTTTTTGAATTTTTGAGCAGTTATCGAAAAGAACAAATCTTCTGGCCATTTGTGTATTCCCCTCCCCAGCATTATCCACAACTTCCAACCGAATTTCATACAGACCACAGCCGGAAAATCGAACGTGTTGAAGTTTCGAATCTTTTGAAACTCTAGTATTATTTGCATCTGCTTTAGTGTCAACTTTAAGTTCAGTACCATCACCACTTATTCTATATACAGTTATTTCGTAGTGTCGTATACCAGAGGCATTAACCCTTGAGCTTTTAAATACATCCTGGTCTTTCCAACCATCAATACCGATATTTAGTGCAGGCGACCTTGTAATCGGGTTGTCAATCTGCATTATATCTAAACCTGAGCAATTTTTAAGTATTTTGCAGTGGACTGGACTTAGTCTGTCATACCAGAAGCATACTTCTCTGCTTTCTGTTGTTTCTCCTTGATATTGTTTGGAGGATACTGCATGGTGATTGTATTTATTGATCGTTCTTACATACCCTTTGCCGATTGCTTTGAAATTGAAGCATAACCTGCAACAAAAATTCATTTTATTTATCAAGTCTAAACGGTATAAAGTTTCCCCTTGTCATTTAAAGAAGAAGACGATTTAATAGTGGAAAGAAAGGAAAACCAGTTTGTATGAAGTGGCTTCCCTTCTACGAATGAATGCTGATCCAGTATAGTTTCAAATATTCTTTAATTATGTTACATACGGGTCAACAGAGATACTGAACCCCAATAAATGACATGATAGAATTTGGAAACCTTTCATGTATTGATGTTTTACTAGCATGGAAATGGTGAATATATCGAAGAGGCCGGGGTTAATTTCTAAAATTTAAGAAAGACACAAATAGTATGTAAAGAACTAAACTAAAGTGTGATGACTTTTATTTTTCTGTAGTCAACTTTGTTCCAATATGCAAAATCATGTTCAGTGAACAATGATTTCTATAACTGACAATTTAGTTGATGATAGACAGAAGTCAACTCTAGAGTCAACATTGTCAACATTTCTCAAATTAGATGGTCGATATTAACAATGTACATGTTTGCAAATACAATCTGTCATTAAGTAGAATGTATACTGCTGTCTACCTTTAACACGATTTTGTTAAGCCATTATTTCCAAATAATTCATTCATTATTTATTTACTGAAAATCGCATTTATGGATTTCCTCGTTTAATTGATTATGCCAAAAAACACAGCGGGTGTGACCTTTTGAAAAGGGGTGATAACCCCTCCTTTGTATCTATTACCATTCCTGATTTGAAAGGTCCGTGTTTACGCCGCAAATAATTTGTAATTGTTATTTGAACTTTGAGTGTGATGATGATTTTCACAAATCAATGTTTAAATGGAATACTCAATGCTTCAATCTGTCTATGATTATCTTCATTGATTCAATCATGACAAGGAGCACACGACAGATGTGTCCAAATGACACCAGATGTTTACTCCTCAGTGGCACTCTACTTGCAGTATTTATTTTTAAAAGACTCTTGAATAGGATAACTGTTTTCTTCACATTTCCCATAAATAATTATTATTTATTCCTAAATTATTGAAACAAGTAGCCAATCCTTATACATTGAAATATAGCAAAGCATTTTAACTATATGTGACTTTTAGGGTAAATATGTAAACATATTAGCAAATACGGAATTTTCTCTTGATATCTATCCACAACAAATTAAATTAACAAACCTGTCGCCATTTTCCATTTGGATATCTGATGTATTATTTTGTTGCTTCAAGTTCACTGTATCCTTAATGTTCTGTTCAGTGACATTGTCTGACGCAAGATCATGGACATAAATGCGACGAACTCTACCTAAAACAATTTATTTTGGTACAAAAATTGAATAAGTACATGTATCAGTAATACAGCATGAATAAACTTTACATTTTCTTAACTCTTCAAAGTTAGGTTTAACTTTCTAGCAAACTATGATATCTGTAAACGAAAATAAGAAGATATAGTATTAATTGTCGAATGCTACTTCCATGATCAAATTATTTTTGCAAGTTTTTCTGTCTTTCATACCATCTCATTAACATATAGTGCGTATTTATCAAACCATTCCGTAGAACTGAGTTTCAGAAAAAAGATTCAAATAAATAAAAGAAATGGTCCTCACATGGATAATTACCTAGACGTGTTATCTTACGTAACTCAATACGACCACCACCCACTCCGTATTGAAAGTCGTGTATGTAGTCAGGCTTGGCGGTAGGAGGTGTTATAGTGAGAGTGAATTGTATTTCGTAGTTAATTTTGTTCACCACGAAATTGATAAAATTGTCCCTCTGATCCTCACAACGCGATGAACGATTCGTTTTCTTCAGCATAACGTGTTCCCCATGAATTCCTCCAACTCCAGCAAAACATGTCGATATAGAGGGGGGACGTTGAACTAAGATGTAAAATATGATAATATATAGTTGATGAACAAGTTTGGAATTAGTCAATCACTTTTTTCTAATGTAAAATTCGCAATTCCCAACCCTAAATAAATCTATTGGAATTAAAAATCTTACGGATGCATTTGGATTTTGTGCTGTCCTTGGATGTGATAAAACCATCCGTACAGGTGCAAGAACTTGCTAGATTGTCTGAGGCACATGTTCCAGGCCAGCACTCTCTGCTTAAATGGGAACACATCCCTAAAAATATTAAAATTATGTTTTAGTCACACTTTGTATATATGGTTGTTTAAAGTTTGAAATTGCTTTTTACGTTTCGTTTGATACTTTACTCTGTGTGATTTTGAAAGACAAAACGTACAAGCACATTCTTGACCTCCACGAATGCTTTTTACAGGTAGTGCTGGATCGCATTTATCACATTTTCCAGTAGATGTCAGGTAACAATCGATGTTTGGTTCAGTACATTGTGGAATCCTGCATTTATCTAAATTATAAAGATCCCTCTCGTTCGAAATAAAACAGATGAAACTTTACGTATAAAAAGAAAAAAAGCTTTATCATGAATTATAATTACAACATATATTTTCAGTGCAATTTCTCTTGAAAAAACTAATGAAATAAAATACACATGATTTAAATTATACCTTGAGCGTCAACATAAATTGCAAACTCATCTGCAGTACATCCTCTGAAACCGTGATCTAAATAATAAAATGAACAAACACATATATTTCCTTTAAATCTCTATCTTCTATGCTTTTTTTCTATAGAAGACATATAATTACTTTTATGTCACTATAATTTGTAACCTAAAAATGTTCCAAACTTTCGTAAAGACTCCAAAACTTCAGTCTAATGTATGAACTTACTTAATCACAAACATATTACCCAGCCATTTAGTACGGGTACTTCCACAACTGTACACTATGTGAGGACGAGTAGAATGTTTGTCCCAATCACAGCATGTTCCTTGTGTGACCACCAGCCACCCAACATCTACCCCGCAACCTCCGTAGTTCCTGTTAATCATGAAGTGTCGGTCCAGGTGGTTGTCACTAAAATTATTAAATATTGATTCTCCTAAAACGACGTTATGTTGTTGGAAGAAAAAAGATGCCCAAAGCATTATTATTGGAGCATTTTGGGTTTTTAAGATTGAATGAGATTGTCAAACATACCTTGTTATACCAAAATAATTGTAAGCATCCCAGCTATGCATATCACTGTATGACGAATATGAAATCCTGTGTTGGGACATCCAGTTCATCTTGTTCGTTCCATATCCTGAAAACTCTATTCGTTTCTGTTCAACGGAACCCTTGTACACAGCAAGTTTAACCTTTCAAAATAAAATTTTTCGAATAATATGGATATAGTAGTAGAAACGAGCTTTTTAAGACTTTTTCTTTTTTATGGTCGTTTTTCATGATTTTTTAATTTTGAATTTCGCTAAAGGAATGCAACTTAATAAATTAATTTCAAACTTGTATATGACTAATAGGAAAAATATCAAATGAGCCGCCCCATGCAAAAAGGGCCCTTAAGGTTAAAATTATCAAAATTGACTTTTCAATGGATTATGATAGCACACAGTGTAAAATGACCAAATATCAAGTTTTATTCAAATATTCCAACTAATGACTGAGATACAGGCAATCAAAGTTTCAGAAAATATGGAAAAGACGCTAAAAATTACACTAAAAAATGACGTTCTAAATGACGTTTAATCATTGAATCATTTTATATAGGTACCGGTTCATGGATTGAAAGGTCTTAACATGCAATATTTGAAATAAATGTTTTAATAAAAAATCATTCTTAATCATGCCCTAATTGTCACAACCGATCTACAAAGTAATGATAAATTTTGAATAAATATATATGATGGTATATATATATAAACCAATACAGGAAAGAAGACATCTTTTAGACTTGATATCAGACAAGGTGTGTAAGTACATTTAGGAAGTGTCAGCATTTTCGCAATTTACAGGAATATTGTCTCCCTGGTAATTCAAAATAAACATTAATTTGAAAAATTTGATCAAAAAAACCTTCATGAAGTATTAATAAAACACAGATAGTAATTTTGCAGCGGTTAAAAATGCTTTCGTTTTTTTCCTAACAACGCTATAAGCTAAAACAAAAATGACGTCATGTTTGGCATGAATATTTAAACAGGGAAAAAGAAATTTTGAAAAAATGAAGAAAAGCTTTGTGTTTAGATATTTTTAACATACAATACATATTTTACATACTTGTATTTTACTTACATAAAAACATTATCTTGAAAAAATAATCCATTACGATAAAACAGATAACACTAAATTATATACGATAACTGTTAATTGTACACGTAATGGTTCATGAGGCCACTAACTATAAAATTATTTCTATATTCTCATCTCCGCCCGACCAATTTTTTTTTACTCCCGCCTCGAATTTTATTTCCGTTTTTCTTAATCATGATCGGGATCGGCATTTAACTAAATCCCGCGAATAGCGGAATGAATTTTATAACTGAAAAGACACGGGTCATTGGTTGTGACATCTTCCCAAGTCAAGAGTTTCTGATCCGCTCCGCTCTACATAAACCCTTATGTGAAGTAAGAGATAAATTGATCTCTACTATGACTTTTATTCGAATTTTCTAGATAAATCTACTTCGAGTGTCCAGGTCAATAAAAAAATCTGCAAAATGTAAAAA
>PRKT01000032.1:2454292-2469267 GCA_003671525.1 Saccostrea glomerata
ATATGAATGCTTTGAGTATAGCATAGACATCGAGACTGGGCGAAGGGCCAGGGGAGGGGATGGGGGGCTAAGCCCCCACTTATTTTGGAAAGATATACATCGTATAAGCATTGAAAATGCAGCGTACCCTTTTTAGGTTTATTGCTCCCCTCCCCCGTTTGTTACCGACACCTATGTATTGGAAAGATAAAGATTTGGACTGAGGGATCTTATACCCGTCTTCTCCTCTTTTCGACAGGAGTAAATCAATTCATTTTTGAGGTTAGGGTTAGGCTTAGTTTTTTGAAAGATAAATAAGTAAAATAACAAATAAAATCTTTCCATGACTAAAATATGATTTTTTTTCAAAGTGCGTAAGTGTCTCCATGGTAAAATATATTGATGTAGAATCTTAACGCACTTTGAAAATTTTTTTCAAAGTGCGTTGAGTTGGTCCCAAATTTAACGCACTTTGAAATTTTTTTTCAAAGTGCGTTGATATTGTCCCAATTTTAACGCACTTTGAAAAATTTTTTCAAAGTGCGTAATTTTTTCAAAGTGCGTTGCCACAGAGGTACACTTAGGTCGAGACGCCAAAGGAGGGTCTAAATGTTGACCAAAAAGCATCTGTTTGATGCATTTGGCTGCCTAGTCCTCAGATATGAATCCGTTAAACATATGGGACTTTTTAAAGGAATATCACACCCACCCCACCCCCCCTTCCACACACTTTCAACGGTTTAGAAAGATCCATGCACTAGGTGTCGCAGCAGATAGGTTAACCTCCTATTCGAAGGGTACATGGTACCTATGAGAAAAGGATGTCTTTCAGTAATTTGAGCGAAAGGAAGTCTTATTCTAAAGCGATTATTTTTATGTGAATTTTCATTTTCACTTACACATCGAATTGACGACCGAGTTTTTTTTTCCATCTTTTCGATATTTATCATGACAAGGAATACACTGCAAGTGTGACCGGTAGGCATGGGATGCTCACTCCTTTATGATAACACATTCCACCTCTGATGTTTCATTGGTCCGCGTTTGCTCTGCTCCAAACGTTGTATCGTTAAATGGATTTTTGAGCTTGAATTATCCATTACGATTTTTTCACACACACATGTGACCATAACTCAATTTTTATTACAGTTCATGTACCTGTACCATGGAGTCTGGCATTTACATTGTGTTATTCTGGCACCTCGTGATAACACATGCCTACTGGTTTGAAAACGGATTTCAACATCATTATACTTATTCTTCTACCACAAATACTTTGGGAGCTTATAACGTATCAACTGTTATAAAGGTACTGAATCAAGTTGAAATATTCCATATACAATAACGGCATTGTTTTCCAAAAAAGGACGTGCACTGTGCACTAAGAATTGGAAATTATTTTATCTCTCTCATTCTTTTTCTACAGTTTCAAATTCGAAATGTAAATGCAACTGATGGTGGAGTAAAATTGCATGAACTTCAAGTGGACAGTATTACCATAAAAACACAGGATGGCTACTGTATGCCTTAGCTTTTTGTACTTCCTCAGATTTGATTTAAACAGAATTAATTTTATGTTTTGAGTTAAAAAAATTCTAAATGGATTTTGTTCATTAAAAATATAGTGTCAGTGTAATTTTTACCATACTTTATTTCTTCTAATATAATTTACATTTCAATTGGTTTTCAGATCAGTAGAATATCAGCTTTTGTATCCCTTAGGCTCTCTCCATTAATGATGTAAACCCAAGAAAGAACCATTCACCGTCTCTTATTTCATTCCTTTTTTTTTTTTTAAAGAAAAATAAACATGTATGATTTATTATTTTTTTAGTTTTTGATAATCCGAAGAAGTGGGACTTGACGAAAAGGTACTTTATTTTTCAAATCATCAGTTTTAAACAGCTTTCAAAACTTTCATTTATTATAGGTTTGTTTAACAATTTTTTTTTCATGTTTTAGTTTTCTTTTTGAACTGGAACCAAACGGACTTATTCAGTTCGTTCACATTCATCCAACCGATGAGTTTGAACTGCGGACAATTAAAAAGGCACTTGCTGGAACGCTATCAGCAAAATACGAAGTATGCATTTTGTTTGCATTTTTGTTACTGCACCAGATAAGACAAAATTACGCAATTCTCTCATTTAAAAATTAAATCTCACTTTGATAACGCTATGTATATTTTCACAAGCATTCTGAGAATGACAACTGGGAATATGAATCAACTGAAATCGACCACGGAGGTAATCAACTATAATCAATCTTACCATTATTTTTAAAAGAAAAGATATAAAATTTATGAATATAACTGTGTAAACTATTTTATAGGAACACTTTCTCACAAATATCGAGGATCAAAATCAAAAACAGGAATTATTCTACATAAGCAACACAAAAGTGCTGATGAAATCAACAGACAGCACGATCGGGTAAGTTATGATCGCAAATACGACTTGTATTTGAATTTTCAAATATGGTCAGCATTTATATATACTTCATTTGATATAATCTATTTGTTTTGTATTTTGAAAGATTCTTCATTACAACCATCAAGGCTTGATACATTATGTACATTCTGTTGACAACCTAACAACACACCATGTCAAAGATGAGGACGGCTTTCACTCGTAAGAACTATACATATACCGGTAAAACTATCTCATACATTACATTTAAATTGTGTGAATCATAGAAATTATAAAGATTTTTAATCATAAAATTTCATATTTTCTATCAATGAAATAATATATATAAATTTGATATGCTTTTTACCTGATTGTAGGACTTCTCACGATGAGAGGGAACCTGAGATATCTGGAGGTATTTTTTTGAAGCAGTACTTAAGTAAAATAAAATATTTAAGACATACATATATACTTAATTAACGCTCAAAACCTTATTTCTTTATCAATTATTTTGATTTGTTTTTATACAGAGTTTCCAACTATAAATGCGTTTGCAGAGAGCCATCTTCATTTGACGAATAAAAAGTGGGTTAATTATTTCTTTAATTTCTCATATACCAATATATACATGTATTAAAGATTTTCCACCATTGAATTCAGAAAAGTCAAAGCTGCAATGGCGTCGGAGGCAAATAAATAAAGGGGGAGGGGGCTTATTCAATGAAAAAAAAAATCAAATCTGAAAATAACTTGTCAAGCAAAAAAAAAAAAAAAAAAGGGAAAATAAACCAAAAAAAAAATAATTATATAAACAAGAGGCCCATGGGCCTTAGAGGTCACCCGAGTATCATGTAACAACTTTCCAGCGATTGTATTTGATTCATGTTTTAATCCAAAAGACATGAAATTCACAAATTTTGAAAGAGGCACCATTGCTTATCAAAGAGCAGATTTCAAAGCATTAATTTATTTTTAGACAAAGTACCCCCCTCCCCCTCCCCCCGGGTATCCCTGACCCAGGGCCCTGAAAATATCCATTTTGATAGAGGCACTTCTTCTTCATAAGGCCAGCATTTTTTTTTGTTCAGTTACGAACATCAGAATGAAAAAGTCCCGAAGGAGAAGAAATCAATTTTTTTTTGGATAAATCAATTATTGTACATTGTTATTTGCTTCTTTTTTATATGTTATCCTAACAGGCTCCTTGCCACTGGACCCATAATGCTTACAAATAGGAAAGTAGAACATTTGAAATAAATGCTGGCCTTAAATATGTAATTAGATCATTGGCATATTAACCAGGAGCATAGGAAAAGATTTACAAAGAATTTATACATTTCACTATATAATCATTTAAGCCCAAATGTAACACCAGAACCCCTGACCCAGGGGCCCTTAAATTCACAGATTAATAAGAGGCAGCCTTAATCAACATAACTATGTAATTGGTTAATTTATTTAATGCCCAGGAATAGAGAAGAAGATTTTTTAAAAGAATTAATGTATTTTCACTATATAATAAAAAGAGTCCCGCCCTAACACCAGAACCCCTGACCTTGGGGCCATGACATTCAAAATTTTGGAAGAGGCAGCCTTATACAACATAACTTTGTACTTGGTTAGTTTATTTAACGCCCAGGAGCAGAGAAGAAGATTTTCAAAGAATTTATGCAATTTTACTATATAATCAATAGAGCCCCACCCTAGCACTGGAACCCCAGATCCTGGGGCCATGAATTTCACAACTTTGGTAGAAGATTTAATCCTGATTACAATCATGCAAACAGTTTGCCTGCTTGATGTCCAGGAGTAAAGATGAAGATTTTAAAAATTTCAATAATTTTAGTGGTTTTTGTCCCACCCTCAGACCCTAGGGGAGCAGGGACCATGAAATTCACAATTTTTGTTTCGATTTACCCATAGATGCTTTGTGCCAAATTTGGTTGAAACTGGTAGAGTGGTTGCAGAGAAGAAGTTGAAATTTTTCAAATGTTAACGCACGACGGACGACGCACGACGACCGACAAAAAAAGGATAACAATAGGTCACCTGAGTGACAAGTTATTTTTCAGATTTGATTTTACTCAGTTGACATAAAAAAGGAAAATTTAACTACTAGTATTGTCCAAACCTGAAAATTCTATTTCGTTGGGCTGGGAGGGGGGGGGGTTTCAGTACCAAATTTTTTCCCACACTATCACTTACCCTTCTCTGACTACACTGCAACGAGCCTGTTGAAAGTCGGGAGCTTAACCAACAACCCAATCTTTAATTCTATATCATGCCTATCATTGCAAAACAGGTGGGGGCTAGCCCTACCCCACCCCCACCCCTCCGGTTCCGACGCCTATGAGCTGTATTAGCCACAATGGGTATTGTCATTATATTTCTTCACCAATCGAAAATCGCGTTTATTTAAAGCATGTGTCGTTTTTGCTTGTTAACGTGACAAACACCTTTACCGAATAGATAAGCTTCTTTAATAGGAAATGATGGGGTATATTCATTGTTTTATGTGTCTTTTCTAGTATGCTCCACTATTAAACAGTTGAAAACCGTTTTAATAATACAAAATTGAAATATAATGTTTTCTTATACTAAATAATATAGTGAAAGGAAAATGAAACGCGGGGCAGCATGATGTGCGAAATTCTTTTGACCGCATGTCCGAAAATTACGAAAACTGGTCCGATGAGAATCTAGGTTACTATTAACCAAAATCAATATTCAGAACTACTCAACCGTAAAATGTATGACGTCATTTAGGGAAAGTGCTAAAAGGCCCAAAAAACGTGCAAATTAGTAGTTGTAGGTATTAAAGGGTTTCTGTTCAATTACTAGTATTTTTTCCCCATAGAACGTCTCATCTGTCGTCAGAGAGGGCCTGGAATGGTTACCAGCTAATCGTGACGATGACGTTGACGCGTTGTAGAGCCATGTACCTTAAGATCGTTATTCCTCCTGTAACCCATTTAATCGCCATCTTACTACCACAAAAACTACTATAAATACAAGAGACATCATAATTATTACATTCACCCTAAAACAGAGAGAAACCGATTGCGCGATATGGGTTTTTGAGCTGGTCAACTTTACGTTGGTGTTCCTCTAACTGACGCATGCTCACGCCTATTTCCCTTGCGTTGTTGACAGGTTTTTGAAGAATAAATACTGACAAACTCCATCCAAAAAAGAATCAAGACTGTGACTTCTGCTTTGATTTCAATTTTAATTTTTGGTTGGTATCGTCATATCAGTTTCAGTAACTTATAACCAGTTAGTTTTGGCTATGAGATATGAATACTGATTCCTGGACTAAATCCGTTGTTTAGCGTAAACGGGGAAGAAGGAATGTTGGCGGGTATAACGAAGTAGTGGCGCTGTGGGGCCGTAATAAAACATAAAGGGTAAAGGTGCCGTATTCCTTACGGTCTTCCAATAAAAAGTCTAGGAATTTATAAATCAAGTTCCGAATTTATTAAAGACGATGATGAATAACAAACATGAATTTTAACAATATCTTACGAGACTTAAACGAGTTGGATGTGGCCGGTAGAGCATCAGGCCTCCAAACTGAAGAGATTATAATGGACAGAGATATTTGTAAGATTAAGAGTAAACAATGATTGACTTTTGATACTAGTTGAGTTAATTGATGGACAGGTGTGTTTCTTTTATAAAACTCACATGAAAGAGGTTATAAAGAAATTGTACAAATAAAGTTACTGGTAAAGGATTATCAAATCCCGAGGCATAAACACATAACGCACAATAGTTATTTTGACAGAGTCTCAGAGTGTCAATAGGAATGTCTTAATCCTATTTCAAAGGGTATGTGATAAATAAGACACAATTAATTACAAATAAGCGAATAGTAAAAACAGATAAAGAAATTAACAGATAAACGTCCGAATTTAGTATATAATATTAAAAAGTTATATTAATTCAAAAATGTTAATTTTGCTCGGTGATAAAGAAACGCGGGGCAGCATGATATGCGAAATTCTTTTGACCGCATGTCCGAAAATTACGAAAACTGGTCCGATGAGAATCTAGGTTACTATTAACCAAAATCAATATTCAGAACTACTCAACCGTAAAATGTATGACGTCATTTAGGGAAAGTGCTAAAAGGCCCAAAACACGTGCAAATTAGTAGTTGTAGGTATTAAAGGGTTACTGTTCAATTACTAGTATTTTTTCCCCATAGAACGTCTCATCTGTCGTCAGAGAGGGCCTGGAATGGTTACCAGCTAATCGTGACGATGACGTTGACGCGTTGTAGAGCCATGTACCTTAAGATCGTTATTCCTCCTGTAACCCATTTAATCGCCATCTTACTACCACAAAAACTACTGTAAATACAAGAGACATCATAATTATTACATTCACCCTAAAACAGAGAGAAACCGATTGCGCGATATGGGTTTTTGAGCTGGTCAACTTTACGTTGGTGTTCCTCTAACTGACGCATGCTCACGCCTATTTCCCTTGCGTTGTTGACAGGTTTTTGAAGAATAAATACTGACAAACTCCATCCAAAAAAGAATCAAGACTGTGACTTCTGCTTTGATTTCAATTTTAATTTTTGGTTGGTATCGTCATATCAGTTTCAGTAACATATAACCAGTTAGTTTTGGCTATGAGATATGAATACTGATTCCTGGACTAAATCCGTTGTTTAGCGTAAACGGGGAAGAAGGAATGTTGGCGGGTATAACGAAGTAGTGGCGCTGTGGGGCCGTAATAAAACATAAAGGGTAAAGGTGCCGTATTCCTTACGGTCTTCCAATAAAAAGTCTAGGAATTGATAAATCAAGTTCCGAATTTATTAAAGACGATGATGAATAACAAACATGAATTTTAACAATATCTTACGAGACTTAAACGAGTTGGATGTGGCCGGTAGAGCATCAGGCCTCCAAACTGAAGAGATTATAATGGACATAGATATTTGTAAGATTAAGAGTAAACAATGATTGACTTTTGATACTAGTTGAGTTAATTGATGGACAGGTGTGTTTCTTTTATAAAATTGACATGAAAGAGGTTTTAAAGATATTGTACAAATAAAGTTACTGGTAAAGGATTATCAAATCCCGAGGCATAAACACATAACGCACAATAGTTATTTTGACAGAGTCTCAGAGTGTCAATAGGAATGTCTTAATCCTATTTCAAAGGGTATATGATAAATAAGACACAATTAATTACAAATAAGCGAATAGTAAAAACAGATAAAGAAATTAACAGATAAACGTCCGAATTTAGTATATAATATTAAAAAGTTATATTAATTCAAAAATGTTAATTTTGCTCGGTGATAATATCCTTCGGCCTACTGGAAAACACGTCCTCGTGTTTTAGAAAGTAACATCCTTAATAAAATGGTTGGTACTGATGGCCTTGGTACTGTCCGTGGAAGTTGTTGTACACGGGGTAAGGGTTGGGTCCGTTTTGGTTCTCGTAATCAATAGTGTCTTCTAACATTTCTATTTCTTCAACATGGGTGTCGATTTGATTGCGGAGATTTCCAATTTCTTGGCTTTAAGAGTTTATTGTGAAGTGGAGGGAGTTGATCTCGTGAATTTGACTATCAAACTGAAACCAGAGACTGCTGATGTTGGCCTCCTGCTCGTCTATCTGCTCCTGTTGTCTTCTCATATCGTTGTCTGCTGTGTGTAACTGTATCGACAACATTAGGATTTCCTTGGTTTGTTTCTTATTCTGGACAGAAAGGTCTGATATACGGTCTAAAGCCAGTTTGTTGGTCTTGTTTTGATTGTTTAGTTTGACTTTCAGGCCGATTATTTCTTGCTGTACTTCAGGTATAGGATTCTGTAGTTTTTGGATTGTTGTTTCTAGTTGTGAGACTTTCGCGGCACTTTCTTGTTGAACGGAGATGATTTGCTTCATTGTTGAGTTAAAATTTTGCTCGGTGGTTTGCAGTTTCTGAAGCAATTCCTTTATCCGGATAGTTGTTCTTTTGTTTTTGAAATTTGACATCGCAGGGATGAAGTAATGTCCACACATTCATAGAAGGCAGCTTGTCTGAGACTGTGGAATGGCAGCTTTTTAAGAAATTGTTTTCGGTTGGAGAAAAGTTGAGCTCTGTGTGCATCGCGCAATTTTGTACATTTTGACTTTTTAGAAGGGGCTCGGCACTTTTTGGCGTAATGTCCATACCTGCCAGAGTTGAAACACACTGATGTGGAAGTAAATTGTTAGGTACGACTGTATCGAGGCCGATAAAAATTTGTTGGAATCCATGATGGTCGAAGGTAAAAGTCCATCGTGCTGTTTGATGTTTGGGGAAATTAAACTCATGGGTAGAACACGTCGCTAGTGTAGTGACAGGTACTTAACAAAGGGGAACGTCCCAATTCTATCATCAATTAAAACCAGTTAGTTTTGGCTATGAGATATGAATACTGATTCCTGGACTAAATCCGTTGTTTAGCGTTAACGGGGAAGAAGGAATGATGGCGGGTATAACGAAGTAGTAGCGCTGTGAGGCCGTAATAAAACATAAAGGGTAAAGGTGCCGTATTCCTTATGGTCTTCCAATAAAAAGTCTAGGAATTGATAAATCAAGTTCCGAATTTATTAAAGACGACGGTGAATAACAATTATGAATTTTAACAATATCTTACGAGACTCAAACGAGTTGGATGTGGCCGGTAGAGCATCGGGCCTCCAAACTGAAGAGATTATAATGGACATAGATATTTGTAAAATTAAGAGTAAACAATAATTGACTTTTGATACTTGTTGAGTTAATTGACGGACAGGTGTGTTTCTTTTATAAAATTGACATGAAAGAGGTTGTGAAGAAATTGTACAAATAAAGTTACTGGTAAAGGATTATCAAATCCCGAGGCATTAACACCTAACGCGCAACAGTTATTTTTACAGAGTCTCAGAGTGTCAATAGGAACGTCTTAATCCTATTTCAAAGGGTATGTGATGAATAAGAAACAATTAATTACACATAAGCGAATAGTAAAAACAGATAAAGAAATTAACAGATAAACGTCCGAATTTAGTATATAATATTAAAAAGTTATATTAATACAAAAATGTTAATTTTGCTCGGTGATAAACTTATGAATTATAAGGCAACATCAAATAGGATTTTGGTTAGATTTTCTTAAAAGACGATGTTAAACTTTAGATAGGAATACAAAAAGAAAAAGAAAATTAATTCACCTTAAAAGCTAGTTTACCCTGCGCTTCTTTTTCCTTTCAGTATATATTGTTAGTGTTTCTTTTGCTGGAGAAAAGTTGTAAATTTTAAGAATGATACATACGTTTCTGATTATTAAAAAACGGCAATTGTATTTTTATGTATAATTACAATAGAGTCCAAATAACAATTAATATGTCAGTAATTTCTTAAGTAAAAGCCTGACTTACATGTATAGGATCGTAGCTGTTTTGTACATTCTCTTTTTACATCGAATAGTTCGGATAAAACAATAAGTCATCGATTCTGAATTTAAGGAAACTCGATAAGAAACCTGAAGGGAGTCGACATGAAGGACTTCGTCGAGAAGAAACAACCGTACGGCCTGTAAGTTATGTTAATGACTGTTAATAAAAGTCCCAGAGATAAGGGGAGACAAATTCAAACTGGTAAAATTTACTTTTCTTTGTATGTTAGCCTCACCATTTCTTATCAAACGCTGTCGTCGGTTTCTTTTTGAGCAAATTCTTTTCTAAACTAATTACTAGCCATGGAAGCCATATTCATATGGAAACAGCCTCATGAGTTAAATTAAATTTGAATAAGTCAGAACCCATCTGGATTGGGCCATATTATGTA
This sequence comes from Saccostrea glomerata, assembly GCA_003671525.1. Classification (NCBI taxonomy): domain Eukaryota; kingdom Metazoa; phylum Mollusca; class Bivalvia; order Ostreida; family Ostreidae; genus Saccostrea; species Saccostrea glomerata. The sequence continues at coordinate 2,464,505 of PRKT01000032.1, forward strand.
TGGGAAGATTTATAATAGTAATGAAATATTTCATAAAAATCTGTATGAAACAACTGGAGAAAGTTTTTTAAAGTGATTTTTTATGATCCAATGGTTTTGTGTTTTATTATTCTATTGATGAAATATAAAAAAAAAACTTACAGTCTTCTTTTTTGGTGATTAGCGTTCGAAAACAATTTCGACGCATACCTTTCTAATGAAACCTTTATAACGAAATTATAATTTATAAATAATAAATTATTTGTTATAGAAAGCTCCAGAAAGACAGTCTCTCTTTAAAATAGAGAATCAATTAAATATATTGATGGACTGCGTACTTTCACATGCTGTCAGAAGTAAGTTAATTTTTTCATGTAACTTGTGATTACTTTACTTGTATATTTTAAAGTGGTAATTACAGTCATCTGAATATTAAACAGTAATTTCTCATGAAGGGTCTTTATATAAAGTTTAAAATCTTTAACAGTATATTTTTTAGACATAAATGTATCTTATAGAAGTATGTATCTATGTAGCATAATTTCATTTGAGTCCATTTCGTTTCTATTTTAACTTTTCTCTTTACTTTAAATGCGTTATTTTCAACTTTATAAAATATTTTTATATGTAAAATACAGCTTTCAAAAATATTTAAAAATCAATTACATTAAGCTGATTGTCTCACGAAATTCTCAGAGTGCATACAGTATTTTTTTTGAATAAAAGGAAGTCCTTAACCTTTAAGGAATGATCGTGAAAAATGATGCATTCACAATCGTTTAATCCAAGCCCCAGAAAATATCGAATGGATGATCAATTTATTTTCATTGTTATAGTGAATTCTTCTTTCCTCAGATCATCCGAACAGAACGCGTTGTCTTCATTACCTTCGACATAATATATCTGCACTACAAAGTGATGATTTCAAGGATTACATGACTCGTATTCTATCGGTCAAGTGTTCTACTGGGGATGACAAGTGTCAGGAGGAAAAGCATGTGATGATCGGAATCTTGGTTCATTCTGACAGAGAGGACAATCAACAGTTAATACATCAGATAGTTTTAACAAATCCCGAAACAACGGAATCAGAAATGAGACAGTGCCTCATGCATTGCATTCACCTCCGTAGTCCGAAGCAGGTATAGCGAATTTATAACAGCTTCGATACATACACCTATTAAGAAGTTTCAGTTTAAACTAGGTCGATATCAAACGATATTTCATCATTATATTATATCATATTATAGTATATCTCGTATTATTATATTATTTTATATTATATTATATTATATTATATTATATTATATTATATTATATTATATTATATTATATCATATTAATAGGCAATAATCAGTACAATTGAGGATTTGTGTTTTGAGAACCATATTCAAATTAAGACAAGTAAGTTTTTGTCCGTTAGAGATTCTGAAAAATCTAAATATCCAGAGCATTTATAAGCTGGAAAGGTCTATGTTTGTGTGTATGTTTGTATGTGATTAAGTCATAGATTCCCATGTGTTTCTAAAGGGTATATTTCAAACAAAATATGACCTAAAATTTTGGTAAAAAAAATTATTTATGCAGCCTTTTTGTAGACACATAACAGACAGACAGACGCACGGACAGTGCAAAAACTAGATACTTCTGAATCTTCGATTACGAGGGCATAAAAAGTACTGATTTCTTGAAGTAAATCTAATAGGTTGAACTTTTTCGTAATCTACAGCATTGACTTCCATGAGTGAAATACAGAAAGGAGCGTGTTTAACTATCGGTGCCTTAGCGAAAACTTTGAAGGAAGAGGGACAACTGAACGAGGCGAAACGGATAACACTGACAATTGAAAACTGGTTACAGTATCACAATGAATGTAAGTATTACAGATTCGAGTCGATGATCTATTTAAGTACTAATAAGTATACCTATAGCATATTCATGACAGATATGGAGACATCGAAATGTATTCAAGCTCAAATGCTAAAATTTTTGAAAGAAATACCTTTTCTATTTTTAAAAAGTGGGAAAGTTAAGACGAAATTTGTATTCTTACTTTTACAATTTTTGTGTTAAAGATTGATATTTTACATTGTCGTAATTAATTGGTCTCTTATTTTTACGAATAAGTCTTACATGTAATGAACTAGGCCTTCTTTGAAGTTTTGAAATTAAGTTCTGAGAGTTGAGCTGCAGTCTCCGTTGTAGTACCCTTCACGTGTCTTTTTAAGCAGGTGATGGGTTATGAGAAAATATGGATCTTATTCCTTCGACTTTCTTTGAAATCTTGACTGTTAACAGGCTACAGAATTATAGAAGATGCTTTCAGAGTTTGAAAACTCTCTTAACAAACAGGACTACAACTGCAAAAGATATCCGGAGTTTGTACATAGTAATATAATTTGTACTGTAATAGATCTCTTTCCAAAATTTACAAACAGGCTTAGATTAAGTGTGGACTCTTTTGTTGTTATACCCCCCGCTTGAAAAGCGGGAGGGTATACAGTAATCGGTATTTCGTCCGTCTGTACGTCTGCCCGTCCGTCCGTATGTCCGTCCGTCCGTCTGTTACGCTTTGGGGTACCCATCTCTTATCCGCAACTCCTCACATACCACTGAAGGAAATTTAATGAAACTTTCACAGAATCTTTATTACATATTGCCATTGTGCACCTCCTATTTTACTTTTTGATCTGACATATATTTTGGATTTTCCAGAGCAAAACATGGATACTGCCAATATATTCATATGGGAAGCGGGGGGTATCATTTAGTGAGCTCATTGCTCACAATACCTCTAGTTGAATATTGTTTCCCATTATTTACCAGAAAAAATACCGAAAATGACCTAGGTGAAAGTCCATACAACTTGAAGCTTCAGTGTTTTCTTTTCCGAGTTTTGCTATGTGTAAGACGTCAAAATATTTAAAAATAATCCTGCGATAGGTTTGTCAAACATTTTTACCTGCTCCGATACATAGCTGGCTGTAGCCGTTGCAACATTGTTTACAACGTTGTTTGAGGTGTTGATAGTGATGTCTCAATGCTGCTGCATGCGCACTGACCTTCTGGTAAATACGGTCTCAAATCTGTTGAATATATATGTAGTGTTATGAACAGCTTGCGTTTGAATAGATCATATGGGGACTATAAATAAACTCTATAATTAATTTCGTTAGTTAACAAATTTATATGGACAATGTACTAAATATAATTTTAAAGAGAATCGCAAATAATGTTATTTTTATTGTTCAGCTGAGTTCCACGAGATATATCGCCCTCGTGAGAAGCGTTCATTAGAGAAATCGTACGAAAGGGAGGAGAATCACATAAGAATGAAGAGAACCTTGATCCACGCTCTTGGAAATGCAGCTCATCCCGATTCTCTTTCTTATCTACAATCTTACATGAAACATGACGAGGGAATGCCTTCATTGCGGCGTGCAGCATCACATGCTTTGAGACACTATGAATGTCAAGAGGTAACTCTACATAATACGCATTAAAAATATCATGAAAATAAATTGACATTTCTATTCTTTCAAAATCTCTTAGGGATAACTTTTTTATAGTGATGTTGTTGCAATGACAATGGAAAAAGAACATGCCATCAATTATTATTATTCTTATCTTAATTTCTGCTTCATAGTCGGCAAATAATGGAGTACAATTAGTGCCCATTGGGATTCAAGGTTTAAACGAAGTGGTTTTGTTGACGACAGGATTTGACAAATTCTGAGTTTTGTTTCGTTGAATAAGAAGTCTCTGAAATTAAAAAAAACAACTTTTTTATTCATAGTGAGGAATGGATAGAGATTTATGAAGAAAAAAAAATGTTATTTCAAATTTTCTGAAAGTTCTGTAGAATTTTTGAGGATCCAATCTTATTTACACTTCTTCTAGAGTATGTAATAGCACAGTGCCTCTGAAGGTTCTCCTTAAATGCAGTTAATAATTTTTTGACAGACTGACAGACAGACAGACAGATGCCATGTAAAGTGGTCATTTATTGCCGCTCTGTTCTGTAGCTAATAAATGAATTTACCTTTTGAATGAAGATTTTTGAGGGGTGAATCGAATAAAAATATTAATTTTATTCTGACCATCTTGACAGAATGCGAGGAATTTTGAAGCTCTTTACAACAATTTTTATTATCATTTCAGAGTGCGTCTACCCTGCTTCGTTCATCTTTGTTTGACCCTGAGGATGTTGTGCGCCATACAGCTTTTGATGTTTACTCAAGACATCCAATGAGGAAAAGACTGACAAAAGAGCAGGAAAATATGATTTTAGAGTAAGGAATTTAAAAGTATTTTTGAGAAAAATATGTACATGTATATAGAAATCTGTTGACTTTCAAACAAAAATGAAATAGATAGTGTAATTATGCATATAAATGAGGATCTTCATTTAAAAAGAGATATTCTCGCTATTATTGTCATTTTTAGCTCACCTGAGCCAAAGGCTCAAGTGAGCTTTTCTGATCACAATTTGTCCGTTGTCTGTCGTCGTCGTCGTTGTTGTCGTTGTTGTTGTTGTTGTCGTCGTTGTCGTCGTCGTTGTAAACTTTTCAGATTTTCGACTTCTTCTCAAGAACCACTGGGCCAATTTCAACCAAACTTGGCACAGAGTATCCTTGGGTGAAGGGGATTCAAGTTTGTTCAAATGAAGGGCCACACCCTTTTCCAAGGGGAGATAATCACGAATTTGTTAAAAATTAATGGCATTTTTAAAAAATCTTCTTCTCCAGAACCACTGGGCCAGGAAAGATGAAACTCATGTGGAA
>PRKT01000032.1:2470806-2503866 GCA_003671525.1 Saccostrea glomerata
ACAAAACCAGTAGTAATTAATAGAGGATAGGATGAGAATTAAGGAACAAGGTTTTGACAAAGAATAAGAGGGGTATTGGGGGAAACAAAAAGAGTAGGAATTGACAAAGAAAAAAAGGGAAATAGGGGGAACAAAATCAATAGGATTTAACAAAGAATTAGAGGTGAATTGGAGAAACAAAAACAGAAGTTATAAGTCAAAGGATTTGAAAAGAACTGGGAGAAAAAAAAACAGTATGAACTGGCAAGGAATTTGAGAAGAATTGGGTAACAAAAATCGTAGGAATGACGAGAGTATAAACTACAAGATTAGTTGAAAGAGGTCCGATGATTATTGTTAAAAAGAGCTTTTAAGCGCAAAATTTTGTGTACAAAAATATACAGTTTTTCATTTGGGTAGCTCTGTAGTTCTCATACTGTCAAAATTTATTTGGGGAGCTGCAGGTCTGTATTCAAGATTACTTTTATATTATGATTAATATCAATCCTTATTGTTATGTCTATATTTTTCTTATGAAGCATGTGCTTAGCGCAGTGAATGTAACATTACCAATGGTTTACGAGAATATGAAAGACTTATTTGATGGACTTGAGATGGCTTGGAATTTCTTCGATGATCCTTTAACCTCATTTAGCCGGCTAGAAATCGAAGTTTTACGGTATTTATTAAATAATTCTTCCATATTCTCTCTATCCCAATCCTTCTTTTTCTCTCTCTGAGTGTGTTTTGCTGTGTGTGTAATACGTGTTGAAATAATATAAATGAAGGTTATATCTTTTCAGATTACGTAAATCAGTTGTTGAACTGGTGAATGTGAAATTTAAGATTGGGAAAGAAATGTATGACACCACTGGCAAGTGTTTATTTTTCTCTAATAATAACTGAGATCAATCAGCAGAAAGATAAATTCCAAAATATATTTTATTTTCCATTTAATCTATCATTTAGCGAAGTACAAATCATTTTGAAAACGATATTTTTTCGATAAGCAGGACAACATCCAACTTGGCTACTCGATGAGAGCGAATTTAACGCGTTGCTTGATCTGTTAGACACAAATGAACATAATCTACAAAATATAACTATACCAGTGAATGCTAGATCTAAGGTAAACTTAATACACATTATTTTATATTGATAAAAGTATTATGAGTCTTTGAAAAGAATGTGAAGTGGGATATTAGATTTCAAATGATACGAAAATCACATTTTTATTCTTATCTAAAGCTATTGTTTAACTATTCATAAAGGATACTGTGGCATCTCGAGTAACTGGTGCAGTGCAGAAAGCAAAGACTTGGCTAAAAAATTTCAGACCAGAATTTTTTTCTTTTAAATCTTCATTGACCGATTTGTTTTTGCTGATTACTGAAGCAAAAGACAAATACATATATTAATCAAATGCGTACGTATTTTACACATTTTTAGTTTGACATATAAATATATTTATATATAGTCCTATCTTTTACAAAATTTTATATAAATTTTCTATATTGCTATCTATACCTACCTTTACCAAGAACTTTTTTGATTTTAAAGTGCATATTGTATATATGATAAAAATGTTTTTGAATATTGTAGGATGCAGAAAGGAAGATTTCAGACACAGGCTATTTTTGGAAGTAAATTTGCTGCAGAATTTCCAAGGAAAAAGGCGTCATGTAGTAATGGCTGTGGGTGTGGCATCTACGATAAACAGAATGGATCTAGAGGAATTGATCTTGTCCTAGATTCACAAAATTTAGTTAGTAGATTCTGAGAAGCTAGTACACATACATCAGTATTATAAAGAGATTGATAGCACTTTTATTTCTAGGATTAAGATTTATATTTGGTAAAACTTTTAGATTATGAAAATTAAATGTTTTACTATCAAGTGGATCATTCATTTTATGCCCGCGGTATAGCTTTGTTTATAAATTAAAACAAAATAACCCCAGTAAAATATTACTCGTTGCTGCTGTAGAGGAAATTTTTTATCAGAAGTAAATTAATCTGAAGAATTCTTGATCTTTTTATACAGGATGTTGTTAATCCTGTTAGCGGTCATGCATTCAAAGTTGACAACAGTACTGTTGCTGTTATACCAGATTCAGAGAATATGCAAATGTACATTATTATTGTCCGTAATATAGAGTTCATTAATGAAAACCTTCAGAAAAATGTCGCCACTGTACTTCAGTCTGGAGATTTCCTTGCTAAAGGAGCGTTGCATGAAGTATGCCCCCCTCATATAAATGTAGCCGTTCGAGAACAAAATATGTTTGATGACACTGGTGAGGAATTTAATTTCATCGATCCGTCGGTATTCCTCTTGAAGCGTTTTCCTACTTCACAGTGGAAACAACACTGCAATGATTACTCATTTGAGCAAAAGGGTCAAGTGGCAGACGAGGGAGATGCTTCAGCTCATCCCAGGTCCAAACAGTCAGTCGTCCACAGATCGGGTTCAGATGAAGGAATCAAAAAAGATGTGAACAATATCAGTTGGGGCAATTTGACAACTCTTCAAGCACACCCACTGACTCGCAAGACAGATATTACCAAGATACTTTTACAAAACCTTTTGGAAATAATTTTAAAGCAAGAAGACATCCGTAATTCCAGGTACAACGACAGTAAATACTATTATCTATCCGTGTGCACGTGTTTTTCTCTTTTTCAATATGTAGTTTCACATATCATAAAATGTCTTGAATTTAATTCCAGTGATCCTTTGAATAAATCAATCATTGAAGTATTGGAATCATTGCCTCATGATCAATCTAGAGCGGCATTGGATATCTTAGAGGGTCTGGTTAACAAAACCCTAGAAAAAAACATGATAGGTTTCAAGGAAAAGGTTTTTAGAATCTTAACTAGGGAGCAGCAGATTTCTTTAATGGAGCAGTCTTTAATTCAGATTTCAAAAAGTAAGCATTGTATGAAAATAATTAAACGTAAGATATATACATAAGTTTCTTCTACAGTGTTTCTGTTGAAATAATTTAAGTTTCGTTTTTTTAACTAAAATACAAATTTACAATTTTCTTTTCAATCACTTGATTTAAAGTCATTGTACTTGTTTTCTTTTAATGACTGTTTTATCTGCCTTTGTTTTTTTATTTAACAGAATGCCCATCGTTAAAACATTCAATTCCTCAAGGCATCAATATTCTGTGTAAAGCTCACTTTGACTGTAATGGAATGACATGTACCGTGGCACTAAAAAATGATGTAGAAATGATTGAAATTGACCTCACCTACAGGTTTGATCCTACAAACAGCCAATTTCTTATATACGTCAACAATCGCCTTGAACTTAACATCACATCAGGTAAAAGGAAAATTTAAAAAAAAAAAGAATTTTTGGCAATGCTTGTATTTGAAGTCAATGCATGAAACATTATTTAGACTATGCAAAGGTCGGTTTAAAATGATTGCTTATTTCTATATTTTAAAATTCTTTTAAAGATACTAAAGAGATTGATGTTCATTTGGATGAAGAGAAGTATGCAGTGATAACTGTTTCAATCATCAAACATGTTAACTTCACAAAAGTGAACTTCTTCGGTCAACTTTGCAATTATTTGACATTTGATTGCTTTGAAAAAAATCAGCTTTTGGGGAATATTCAGTACAAGAATATAAACCAGAGTACAGCTAAAACAATTGGCCGCAAAAGACGATCATCTAACAGTAAGTTATAGACTTAAGGTAGAATGCCACACCATTTTTTTATTTTATAGATCTTTGAGTCATCCTTTTTAAACAATGGTTTCAGCATTGAAAGGCCGATATTAGCTCTTAATTATTTACATGTGTATCATAGGAAATAATCGTGAAAACCCCAAATTAATGCTTTAAAAAAATACCCCAGTATGCATATGAGAGAAAGGTATGACACTCCGGTCTCCGTCTCCGGTTTGTTAACACTGCACGCCCAGTGGTCTTTCTGGGTTTATAAAACATGTATTTATTTTATTTTGAACCTAAAATGTGGATTCGCACTGTATCTACATATATTTCTGACTTAGTTAATGCTACCGGATTGACTTTGCATCTCGTAATTAAGTATCCCACAATTTCTCCATTAACAGCATTCCAGTCAAAGCATTGAAAAATCCTTAGATAAGCAATAGTACCTCTTTAAAAATAGTGAATTTCATGGCCTCTGGTTAAAAACTCAAACAAATTCAATTGCTGGAAGGTTGTAACATTATACTCAGGTGATTATTTTTGAGCTAATTTATGAGTTATGTAGTACATGTAGTAAACAACATGTGAAAAGCAAATTTGGATTAAGTGAGCCTACACGCTCTTCCTGGAGTAATCTACTCTTAATATTTCCTACCGATTCAGCTTGAGAAATATGTAGTAGTAATATATTGAAATGTTACAACATGGGAAAGGAATATTGACGATTAAAAAAGTATTTTCATCATAAAGTTTAATATTTAGTTGGTCATCATTAAGGTCTATAGTCAATAAGGCATATACAGATGTAGCAGACCCTGTGGTGTCTTTTATTTCGAGCTTGTTTTATAAATAGAGTAGAGTATTCAATGACACATTTCATACAATTGTCAAGCAATTGTTTTCATGCTAAAATGTCTACGGATTGCTTGTGTGAGAGAGTGAAAGTTTGTGTGTTTTTATTACTAAGTTTTATTTCAATTACCTCAGGGTCACAGGAGGTTTGTTCCAATTCACTGAGGCGGATATATCGAGCGATATTTGTAGAACTCGTCCTTCTATACGAATACCGCCGAATGCAACTAGTATGTCAACACCAAATTCACCATAGGCTACTCCCCCAAGGTGAGCAGTTATGCCAGACTTTAAAAAATGAAGAATGAATCAAATGTCAAACACAAATACATACAATTTACTAACATTTTAAAATTTGTTAAAATGAAAAAAAATCTTAAATTTAAAATCAATCCAATTAAATTTTGTTCTCATAGATTTCCTATAGATAAACGTGATTTCATAAAACCTTACTAAATGTATTAAATGAATAGAATGGCATATCTTATAATACATTGTACATATATACTAATTTGCTAGTCAAATATTCTGAAGACTTTTGTACCTACTTTATAGGATTAGGAGCAGATGCCAGCGTGGGATTTACAGCGGGGACAAGTTCCTGCATTGTAGCCGGATTCCTAAGGGTAGTATTCTAAAGAATTCATTCATATTGTCTTACAATACTTTAAAAATACAATTAAGAATTAACCATGGCTTATTTATGCTTTTTAAATTTTGAGACCAACTTTCAAAAATGTTTTTATTAGGGATGGCTATCGAATGCAGAATTGCTAATCGGTAAACCACAAGACATTCCGACTGATTAGCCAGTTAATCGTATCAAATTGCACACATGCTAGATTTTTTCTAAGAGGACATGTAGTTATTTTGTATGTACATTGAAAGACTTAAGAGATAATTGACGTTAAAAACCTTCCAGTACTCCTGGTTCTGTATCAGAAAATACATTGTTTTAAATTTCATTTTCAGAATAATTTAGAAAAAAAACTCAAGTTAATAGAGCAGATGTCATGCAATGTAAAATTGTCACAAAAATAAAAAATTCTGAAATTTTACTCTTAATTCATAATGTCTAAAATTTTAATTAGATAAAGAACTTTATACGACCATTTCCATTTCACAGTGCTCTTAGTAATCTAACTATAATTATTAAAGAATTATCGGACGGATCGGACAACGGCATAGTGTTTGCACAATAATTAACGCTACGTAGACTGATCAATTTCTCAATCAAATTAAAGCAAGAGAGCTCAAATTATCATCGAATACTTTTTGTTCAACGCTTAATTTTTCAATCTTATGTGCTCTGATTTCATTTTTAAAAAGAATTTCAAGAAAATTAAGTTCAATTCTATTTTTCCAACTAACCGATTACAAATTTTATAAACGATTGCCAGCGTTCCGACCGAGTAATCGGTTAACCGGTTACAAATTGCCATCCCCTTTTTTTATGTTTCTCAATTGAATTGTATTTAAAGAGTTATAATGCTTTTCCCCAAAAATTTGCATTTTACTGGATTATATTGAAAGCACTGATTACAATAAATTGAAATAAATACACGGAACTGCTTCCAATTGTATATAATAAAAACACTTATGCTCTTTCAGTCTATAAATTCACAAGAAACATATTAAAGCTATGAACTAGGTATTTCTCTGTCATTGCTTCATAATCAATTTTACCGCGTTTAGGCGTATAATTATTATATCAAATGTTTTACCTCACCTTAGACTTACAGAAATTGAGGTTTGAAAGACTTAAAAAACATATCCTTTGGTACATGTAATGTAACTAACAAAAATCATAAGAACATACTTTCTGAGATTGTTATACGAGTAAGTCAGTGACATATACTCGTATAATAAATATAAGGAGAAAGACGAGAGCATATAGTTAACATAGGATGTTTTCATGAGTGCTTATCTATAGGAAATCTATGAGAACAAAATTTAATTGGATTGATTTTAAATTTAAGATTTTTTTTCATTTTAACAAATTTTAAAATGTTAGTAAATTGTATGTATTTGTGTTTGACATTTGATTCATTCTTCATTTTTTAAAGTCTGGCATAACTGCTCACCTTGGGGGAGTAGCCTATGGTGAATTTGGTGTTGACATACTAGTTGCATTCGGCGGTATTCGTATAGAAGGACGAGTTCTACAAATATCGCTCGATTATAACTTCTGTTTTTGTTTCTCCAATTCACCTCTAATTCTTTGTTAAATCCTATTGATTTTGTTCCCCCTATTTCCCTTTTTTTCTTTGTCAATTCCTACTCTTTTTGTTTCCCCCAATACCCCTCTTATTCTTTGTCAAAACCTTGTTCCTTAATTCTCATCCTATCCTCTATTAATTACTACTGGTTTTGTCCCCCCCCCAATTCTCACTCAATCGAGAAATAGGGCATTTGTTGGACGCAATAAGTATACTCATTTACCTCATTGGGAATTAGCACTGTTCCTCTTTTGTATGTCCAATACTTCTTATCTAATCAGCGAGCCATAGATTTACAGAAAAGCTGACTATTAAACGTTAGTTTATTCTTATTCAATTAATAAGAAGACTGGAATGTGCTTAAAATGTTATTATATTCTGTTTCTAGGAAGGTAACTTACGAAGTAAAATTGCTTTAAGTCGTCCTTTACATCCTTTATAAATGATCCAACTTCTTGAAGTAAATTTACAACTGGTTTAATATCAGACATAACATTAAACTGCGCAATATCAGATAGTTCTTTTGTAAAATTGCTATCAACAAGCAGAATTGAGTGATAGCAATTTGCCAAAGCTCTGGATAAACTATCAATTGATTTCTGCAGTTTGTTCTCGGATGATGTCCCAAATATCAGTCTGTTGATTCCTTTAACGGCATCTCTTATAGGGCCCGTAATTTGATGCTTTATTTTGTCGTATTCTGTCATTACATCTTGAGCATCATTAAATCCATAATCCTGAAAATGACAAAAGATTTTTTTATGTCCAAGAACTGTTGCATTTAATTATTCTAAACAATTTATTTACTATTGTCGGAAATGCTGTCCATTACTTAAACCTAAGCCAACCTTTGGTGTTTACAAGGATCCGTGATTTTTCATGTTTTTGATTTTTTAAAAATATCTATGCAATTCATGGAATTCTTCATTCATCGTTACTTTGACTTTTTAATCACAATTGCTAATAATTTAATTTTAGTTGTATTTGATTGGATAATAAAGGACAGGATAGGCTTAGATACCTTTTTGGCACCTGATTTTGGGTATCTTTCAGAATGATACAATAGTTTATCCATAAAAAACCTGTTGTCACCCCTGCCATAAAATGAGTATTGGTTCTAAGTTTTGGAATTCACAAAGGTCACAGAGAGGTCAGAAAATAGGTCCGTTTTCGAATTTTATGCAAATTTTTATCGATTTTACAGTACATTTTGTTTCGGAAAACATAGAGCACAAGCTTGCCTATCTACCAAATTTATATATTTTAAGGATTTAACAAAGAATTAGAGGTGAATTGGAGAAACAAAAACAGAAGTTATAAGTCAAAGGATTTGAAAAGAACTGGGAGAAAAAAAAACAGTATGAACTGGCAAGGAATTTGAGAAGAATTGGGTAACAAAAATCGTAGGAATGACGAGAGTATAAACTACAAGAATAGTTGAAAGAGGTCCGATGATTATTGTTAAAAAGAGCTTTTAAGCGCAAAATTTTGTGTACAAAAATATACAGTTTTTCATTTGGGTAGCTCTGGAGTTCTAATACTGTCAAAATTTATTTGGGGAGCTGCAGGTCTGTATTCAAGATTACTTTTATATTATGATTAATATCAATCCTTATTGTTATGTCTATATTTTTCTTATGAAGCATGTGCTTAGCGCAGTGAATGTAACATTACCAATGGTTTACGAGAATATGAAAGACTTATTTGATGGACTTGAGATGGCTTGGAATTTCTTCGATGATCCTTTAACCTCATTTAGCCGGCTAGAAATCGAAGTTTTACGGTATTTATTAAATAATTCTTCCATATTCTCTCTATCCCAATCCTTCTTTTTCTCTCTCTGAGTGTGTTTTGCTGTGTGTGTAATACGTGTTGAAATAATATAAATGAAGGTTATATCTTTTCAGATTACGTAAATCAGTTGTTGAACTGGTGAATGTGAAATTTAAGATTGGGAAAGAAATGTATGACACCACTGGCAAGTGTTTATTTTTCTCTAATAATAACTGAGATCAATCAGCAGAAAGATAAATTCCAAAATATATTTTATTTTCCATTTAATCTATCATTTAGCGAAGTACAAATCATTTTGAAAACGATATTTTTTCGATAAGCAGGACAACATCCAACTTGGCTACTCGATGAGAGCGAATTTAACGCGTTGCTTGATCTGTTAGACACAAATGAACATAATCTACAAAATATAACTATACCAGTGAATGCTAGATCTAAGGTAAACTTAATACACATTATTTTATATTGATAAAAGTATTATGAGTCTTTGAAAAGAATGTGAAGTGGGATATTAGATTTCAAATGATACGAAAATCACATTTTTATTCTTATCTAAAGCTATTGTTTAACTATTCATAAAGGATACTGTGGCATCTTATGAAGATATCCATAATTTTAAGATACAAAATTCTTTACTTTATATAATTATTTCCCCCTAAAGTAGGGTGTTGCGTTTGTTTGGCGTTTTAGTAAAATATCAAAAATACACATTCAGAGTTCAGAATTTCGTCGAAATGCAGTACAAACTAGAGGTTCTGTGAGCAGTGATTTTTGAAAGATTATTATTTGTTGTTCTATTCTTTTTATAGATTTATAGACAGAGAAGGTATATCACCAAGGTACAAATTGGAATGATGATATTCGAATTCTATACTTTTTGTTTTTAGGGACCAGCTAGCACAAAAACATTTTTAAAATGTTCTTAAAAAAGATTTATAGTGGGAGAAAACAGAGAGAATGCAAATTAAAGTTTTTTTTTACCTGTGAGATGACTGGAGCTGATGTATCAATCATCACGCCCTCTGATTCATGTGATACAGGCATGTCGGCATTATTGATAGCAACAATTTTGACGAGATACTTTCTTCCATTTTGCAAAGAAAGACCAGATAAATTAATATTTTCTGCATTGGTACAAATAAAATCTTCGTTTGTCGGGTAGAATTTAATTTTCATGCCTTGATGCACTTCAAATACTGTTAGACGATATTGTTTTATGCCTGACTCTGGGTCTAAGAATTTCCAGGCATATGAAAGGGACTGAGAGTCACTTTGAAAGGATAGCCCATTTTTTGTGTCATGAATGTATTTCAAATTTGGCGGGGTTAGATCAATAATAAATCCACTTGATTTCATTTTCACTGACAATCCGGCTCCATTATATGCCGTGACAAGTGAATAAATGTGATCTCCTTGAGCAAAACTCATCGAGAAATCATCGAATGCGTTTTTAATACCAACGTCAAAAGTTCTAGTTTTTACATCATTTACGAAAACATCTACAACGTAATGATTTATTTCACTTTCCTCATCTGAGAAGTTTCCCCATCTTGCTGCTATCAAGGCAGATTCAGAGGAGAAAACCTGGTCCTTTTCTGGGTCATCTCCATCATTAACCCATCCAGCGTTTGGCTTAGTCATATCCACAAGAACTAAAACAAATCAAAAAAAGAATAAAAAGTATAACATTTTTTACACGTATTATCTCGTTTTTCAAGTCAATTGAGAGTTACCTCCATTGGATGATTGCTTGATAGTTTTTGAGTTCAGTGCACTATTTTTTGCTTCTATGACAGAGTAGTAAGTTGTGTTGTGAGCAAGGTTTGCAAAGGAACATTTGTTTTTAGTGCTTCTAGATAATGTTTCCATGGCAACAATGTCATCAAGCCCCGGGAAGCTTCCAACACCCCAGTGATATCTACAAAAACATATTTTTTCCGAAAAAACGACAGTAGCTTAAAAGACCGTTTGAGTAAATTTGACATTTTTTTTTCACATTTACCATTTTGTATATCAATACAGCCACCAAATTGTATATTTTGCATTTTTAATTACATATTACAAGCACATATAAAAATATTAAATATATGTATATATATTTTTAGGTACTCTTCGATCCCAGATTCGGGGTCATAAAAGCCCTTCCAGCTTGCACATATCCGATTATTTTCAGGTTGATAGGTTTGATCTTGTCCGAGAGTACTTCCATCCAACACCTCCCCTGCTATAGGATTGGTTCTATCAATAAGTATAGGGTCATCGCTATGCCCAGCTTTTGACAATTCGACTACAAGGAAAAAAAGCTTACTTATCTTTATAATAATTATTATCAATGATGGTGTATAATCTGATTATTCGAATTAAAATTCAGAAGGAGGTACGAGGGTTGATCCAACAGTAATGTCACAGTATCCATATATTTTATATTTGGTGTCATATTATGAAATACAATATACCAAAAGATGCACAAATACAAATTTAATAAACATTGAAATTTTCATCTAATAATGTTTATTTAAATTTATTTTTTAGATGTAAAAAACATAAAGCATAGGGGTGTCGCCGCGTCACAGCTGAACGTCACATTTCAAAGTGTATTTTTTTCTTAGAATGAAAAATACAAACACATTTAAAAGATTCTAAAAAGGCACCAATCTCTCATTTAAAAAGGACATAATTCAAGTCATTTTCTAGTCTTTAATTGAAAATTAAATGACGGCATTGGTATTTGTGATCATAAAGATTGTTGCTGTACTCTGTTGGATTAAACAAAGGGATTGTCGAAATGGAGAAAAAAGGCTCGACGAGTTGTAAAGCATTTTTGCTTCAATATATAGGAATCATCACTAGCGAAATTTTCGTTAATCAATCAGACTTACAGAATAAAGAATGAAAATAAGAGACATCTTAATAGATGGTTTCAGCAATTTTGGTGGGTTATTGGTCACTGAATGATCCAGAGGAAAAGAAGACCGAAAGATAAGAGATCGGACGGAAACGTTGAATGGTGTCCGACATTGTCAAAAAAGACACGTATAAGGTGACAAGTAAATTTTTATTTTGTCTGATGCTACTGTTCAAATAAATTTGTCAGAGGGCTTAATTATGAAAAGAGTGAGTGTATAATGGTACCAAGAATTCTTAAAGAAGTGGAATTGGTGAAAGTGTTTGTGAATCACAAATATTTTTAAATGAAACGAAGGAGAAACGCTTAAAAGTATGACGGTGTGTATCCGTCGTATGACGTTATTTGTATGTGCGGCGACTACCATAAACGCGCATTGTTTAAAAATCGATATTTTGAAAAGTATACATCATATTCCTTTGAATTTTTCAGGTCTGATTTGAAATAAATAAATCTTGTATCATGTATAATTTTGTTGCTTTCTGTTGATTTATAGCAATTTTATCAAAGTTGTGACATTACTTTTGGATCAACCCTCGTACTTAGCAGCGTGACAGATTAGTAGGTATACATGTAATTAATGTAAAATATACCATTATTGACAGCTCTAAGTCTTATCCAAGCCGGTTCTCCATCTGTTATGTTTAGATCAGTTATCAAGATGTAAGGGTTCTTCCTTTTTGGATACGAAATTTCCGAATAACCTCGAACCTCCACATCATGTTTTGTTTTTCCGAGTCCAAAATCAATCCGCGACAAGAGTGATTCTTTGTCTTCTGCTTCAAAATATATGGCCATAATATTGAAGTCTTCGTCAAATAGTATATCGGAGACACCTTTAAATACAGGAGGTGTTGTATCAACAACTATAGGGGTTGAGTGACAAACAGTAGTTACTAGGGAACCACCGTGAATCACGTTGTTGATAGCCTGCACGGTGGTATAATATTTTCCGTCAGGAAGATGTATATCTCGAGCATATCCCGTATATGTCCAAAACTTTTTGTCTGAAAGATGTTTATGAGGATTTACATAATCAGAAATATCTGTCCCACAGATGGTACTGCCAAATGCCCACGTATATCCAAAAATTCCGCTTTCTTTATCTGTGAAATGTCTCCAGTTAGCTGAAATAAATTCATATATCAATAAATGGTAAAGATATTCGAATTAAACCTACAATACTGAAAGTCTCTCGTTACATATTTCTCTTCTATTTTTCTTATTAAAAAAATAACATAGTGATTAATCAGCAAACCACCTGAATAAATTCCCAGAGCAGTGCTTACTTCATCAATTAAACGGACAATGGTACGTGTTCATTTCAGAAATATGATATTTAAGGTTTTTAATTCTTTTTACAGAAATAAATGTAAACAATACAATGCCTTTCTTTATTACTTGGTACAGGAAACAACACTGCAGCGATTGCAGAAAAAAACATAACACGCTTTTGGGTTTAAGATATATTTCTTAAACAGCTGCAACAATTCCCATACTAGCAACAAACCAAACCACTTTTTTGTTTAATGTAAGGTGTACCTGATGCAAAATGATTTGTCAATGTGTATCGTGTCTCCACTTGTGGATGATGTCCATTGTAAACTGTTTCTGCATCTTCCCCGTCTTTAATTTTTCTAAAATAAATAGTCCAATATAATTCAAAATACGTTCTAGTTTGTATAAATTCAACAATCTTACAAAGAGTGTATTGTTGTACTTATTAAACTATTGAAAAAGTAACCTGTGATTGTTTTTCCATGTAACATCTTCACATCTTTGAATTATTGATGCCTGGCATTTGTCAGCTGAAAGTTCATCTCGGGTTGCATTCCCTATGAAGTGAGGTTCTGGTGGAGTAAAGTCAACGATGGTTCCTTTGGATGACAATAGACTTTTATACATTAAAACGTTTGTAATCTCTGCATTTAGAAAATATCTTTCGCCATGCAATAAAATAAGATTGTGTTCAAATGAATGTGTGCTTCCAAGGTCTGATCGTTCAAAATGTTTGTAAGTACCACTCAGTCTTACATCTGCAAGTGGTCCTTCAATGACGGAGTGAAGATCACAAATTTCAGAATGGAACTCGTAGTCAAAAGAAATGCATTTTTCTCCAAAGTTTATGCATTCTTCTGCGCAATCATTGTGATCTGTCGCTTTAAGTGATTTTAGAGGTTTTGATGTGAGTTTTCCTGTTTTTCCATTTCCAAATGACCCAACATCTTTAGCTTTCTTAGCTACTTTTGAAAAGTTGAATAAGGACCAGTCAAGGAACTGATTGCCATTGTAACCGTTTGAGAGTCCAAAAGCATATGTATGATTTATCATCAGAGGGGAGTCATCAAACACGACTATTTTAGCACCAATCTTATGTGGATGACTAGTGTAATCATACTGTACATCTATTCGTCCGTCTGGGCTTGTATTATCATATGTTTTAAGAGTACACTGTGTTGTTAAGGACTGATGATCGGTTGTTGTTCCTTTAACTGACCAAAACAAGGGAATACCATTGGGTAAAGGAAGTGGTGCCAAAAGACCAGGTTTTGTTAACTTAGACCAAGCTAAGGCGTCCGTACCGCCAGGTGTAGTACCAATAGCGTAGGTGAGAGAAAGTTCTCCTAGTGAAGAGCTTAAGCCAGTAGACAGGATAAATGCGGTGTTCGTTGAATCTCTCCTAGGAACCTGGTATACATTACAGCCATCAGTAACACCTCTCTTTATTCTATGGCCTTGCTTGAAATATGAGAAAGACGAACTTGAACCTTCTATGATGCTAGGTTTACCATTTTGTTTCGTGTATCTGAACACAGTAGCATGGTAAGGAAATAACTTGAAAGTCCATATGTTTTGGTCAAAAATCTTTTTCTCCCAGAAAAGTAGGCGGAGATAGACAACTACGCTGAGTCTTAATTCCAGTGGGACGACGTCCAAGTCAACAGAATAACTAAAATAAAAATCGAAGAGAGTGTGCTTTCAGAACGATTTCAATTTTCAGTTTGGTCTAATGGAAAGGATGATAAGGGTAAGCTAAGTTAAACATCTGAAGTATAATAATACTATCACTAAATTAAATAAAAAATATACTTTAACATGGGAAAGTTAGAATGAGACGAAGCCAGGTGTTCTAAAAGTAATGTCACCAGTAGTATTTACATATTTTTCAATATATGTGAGCAATGTTGTGACTTGCAACACACTCACAGGTACTTGTTGACAGGAACCCCCCCCCCTTCCCTGTTATTCAACCCCGGGGCTTATTGAACTTTTTTCACAATTTATATTTATTAATTTACTATACTTTTTCATCATGTGTATCATAGGAGAAAGGCGACTGCTGAAATTCTTGTTTCATCAACTTGTTTTACAATAATTTACCTCGTTTTAAAAAACTGTTCATACATAGAGCATGCTCTTACGTATCGAATTAACTGAGATATATAAACTCAGTAATTTCTTTATATATATATATATATTTTTTTTTCAAATAGAAAATGAGAAATGGGAAGATGTTGAGACAAACTGCGAGACATCATCAGTCATTGATTACCAGACAGGAACAATGACAATAGAGGTTTTTATTTTTATTATGGTCATCTTATAATTTAATTGTTAAAGCGTTAGTCATCCAAATTATCTAATTCTTAAAATTGTGATAAATAAAAAAAGAGGGTGCATTTGACTGATAATCGACATGAATTTATGCAAGCTTGACCATTTCATTGTTCCATCACGTGATATTAAAGTGTCGTTGTATCAGATTCCTTGATGAAGGAAAGGGATTTTTTTCATATTATGGCTAATATGTACAAGGTTGCAAAGCTGGTTTGTTTACAAATTAAAATGTCTTTATTTATTTCAAAATTAATTTCGGTTTACTGAATTGAACTTACATGAAAATTCTATTTTTTTCTGTTGTACCATGAGCAAAAGCAATAACCCCAAACCACTTCTATTAAATACATTTGCATTTATTTATACCCTTTTATATTATAATGCTTGATTATTTATTTTGTGAAGTATAATTATACTATTGTATCTAAATGTGTTAATACAAGACGTCTTTAATAGAGTTCTAGTACGATTTTTCCCTGTATTTTTTAATGTGACATAACATTTTCCTATGTGGTTTCTTTGTAAAGTTTGCCCAGCTGTGGTCAACTCATGGAATCTCCATATTGAAAGGACAATTAATTTATGAATGATTCGTTCACACAATTACACACGACAAATACACCGATCTTCTTTATGTCAATTTGATGGAATTTCAAATTTGAATTTAGGTATGCGGCGATATCTTTCTTGTTGACAAGAGGCATGAAGGGAGGCAAAAACGGAGCACAGCTGAAAAAGGAATAATGCAATCCCCAAGAATGTTTGCTTTAAGAAAGGTATCAAAGACCGTCCCAAATAACCCGCCATTCATTACAACAACTGAAATGCAGTACAAAGAAGATGAAACATCGTCAGAGTTGATCAAGATGGGTGATCCAGAGAATGACTCACTATCTATCAGATTAACTATGCCACCAAAACATGGATCGGCCAACCTCACATCAAATGGTGTCTTAACTTACCTCTCTCATCGTGATTTCTATGGGGATGACGTCATAACCGTGAGAGTCCGTGAAGTCAATGTCACATCTCCATTGACGCCTCTCGAAATCGAAAAAAACATCACAATTAGAGTTCTTCCCCAAAATGAATGAGGTTAAAGAATGGCAACTTTGCCCATATTCATATAATAGTTAAAATGCAAAATTTGGCTGGTTTAGAGACTTACAAATCTTTCAAAATAGTCGTGGATTCAACTCCACCATCTGGAGGAATTGTACAAATTGTGACCACAACTGCAGCAACAAATGCATCAAGAAACGTTCAACGATGCCAAATTCCCCAGACATATTTAGAAGCTCGAGTTGCCAGCTGGGGAGATGCTGAATCTGGAATTGACAGGTTTGTATATCTTATATTAGGAGCAGTACTGAATCTGAAATTATGTTAAGCACTACGTATTGCTATAAGTCACAATCCTCCAAGGCAATGATTTGGTTTTCCATCATCCAAAACTTGTTTTATGATTTTATGATTTTAAGTAAAGAGTAAAAAAGTCCCAAAACATCATGAAGAATATGGTTGATTTTATTTAAAATAAAAATAATTATTCGAATCTAAAACATTTAGTGCAGCATTTTTACACTTTTGCTTAAGAAAATCGTCATTGATTACTCAGTATGTCTTGAAGCTTTGGGACATATTCTTCTTATGGTACCTTTATATTTTCGGGGGATGAAAAGAATATAAGTTAAACTATTCCATTTTGAAGTGGAAAAGAATCTTAAAACAGTCATCGATTGATTATAAACTTTCCATTTGCACGATGACAAGGAATACACACACAGCAGATGTGATCGGTCAACAGGTAATGCCTACTTCTCCATGCATATGGCACTTCATCGTTTTCTGGTGTTTTAGAGGTCAATGTTTACTCTGCTCCCAATTTGTATTTTTCATTTGACTTTTTAACTTGATTAATATTCGATATCTCCATATTACATTAATTTTATGACTACATTATTTTTTAATTGCTTTATTAACAACAGTAATTTTCAGTTTATAAATTCAAATAAATGTGATAAAAAGACACCATGGAGTCCTATGGAAGTTCAGGGGGCCGTTTTTATTCCAAGTCCACGAATTTTTATTGTTTAAAGATTATTTTAGATCAATCACTATCCGTTATCCTTCTCTTTTTCTACTAGAAAGCTGTCTCCCTGCTCGATTTCAGCCTTCCGATAGAACTTTCTTGAAAACAATATTTAAAGCAATGTTTTTAATTTTTTTTATTGTAATCAATAAAAAGTATAACCAGAGTTATGATTTAATTAAAACGAAATCATGGCTGAGTTATGAACTCATATCTTTAAGACAAACAGACCTATGGCCATTATATGCAATATGTGGAGATAACGAACACAACACTATTCAAGTACAAGAATCCATTTAATAAGAATGAAAAATTTTGGAGCTGAACAAACTCGGACCTACAAAACATCAGATATGGGATCAAGTGCCATGCAGGAGTTAGCATCCCCTGCCGACTGGTCATACCCGCCGTGTGATTCTTGTCATGATCGGGAAATTAACGGGAAAATCCTTACACAATTCAGTGTGTAAATAATGGCCTAACAATTTATTGAGTTTATTCTAAAAATTATATACTGAACACAATTTCCTAATTGCATGTGTAAGGTTTGGGGGGGGGGTCATCTCCTAGTCACTACATGCTCGAGTTAATTGTAAATTTATTGCAAATGAAGACAATATGTAGCAACTAGTAAGGGATAATTTTTGTTGTGATTATGGGAAAAAAGATAATTGCTAAAATTTAGGCATGTAATACTAGTAGGTCAAAAACAATATCCTTCCCTTTTACTATGTAAAGATTAATTCTTAGAAACTTATAGAGAATTAAAAAAAACATTTAGTTTTGATATAAGCGTGAAATGAAATTAATTTGAATTCTCTTTTTAAACCAGATTTTAGTATTTTAGTTGTTTGACTACCTGTTCTATTTTCATTTTTTCTTCTAGGTATCAAGTAGCTGTTGGGTGTGGTGGGAAATCTACCAATATTCTCAAATTTAGTAATTGGATTATAAATGACGTCATATTAATTCCTAATCTTGATATGATAACAGGAAGTAGGGTCGTAGTGACTGTAAGGGCGTTCAATAAAGCAGGGCTGTATGGACAAGTGAAATCCGATCCAGTCATTATAAGTCCAAATCCCAAACTGTATGTTTATGATGGTCCAACGGAAATTGATATAGACTACCAAAAGTCACTGTCTTCCATTGAGGGGAATTGGCGATATTCAGATAATTGTCACATCGAATCGGTTGAATGGGGAGTGGAAAGTATCGACGGTAAAGTCATTCAAAAATTTCAACCTGTGCCATCCGCCTTACATCATTTCTATTCGGATCTAATAGACCTAAAAAATGGCGTCACTTATATAAACATTATTAGAACCATTGATGCACTTGGAAGGGTTCGTGAGAGTAGATCCAATGGTCTGGCTGTAAAAATTCAACCTCCAACCCCTGCAACCGTGAGGGATGGATCGGACGACGATTTGGACTATCAAGAGTCAATTAACGAATTGCAGATCAATTGGGACTCATTTGGTAAACCGAATAGTAAAGATCCAACAGAAAGAATTGTCAGGTACGAGGTTGCTCTGGGAAATGATGTTCGATTCGAAGAGACTAGAAGTAATGTTCATTATTTTCTTGACGCAGGACTTTCAAACAATTATGTTTTCAAAGGACTTAACCTTACATCAAAAACTGTGACATATTACGCAACAGTTCGGGCATATAGCCAAGCTGGAAGTTTCCAAGATGGGATTTCTGATGGAATTAAGGTTGGTTTCAGAGAGGTGTTAACAGAAGGTAATATCGAATATAATGCTGCCCAATATATGACTGACAAAATATCCGTTTCCTGGTCAGGCTTTGAGGCAGATATGGGAATTGATCACTTTGAGGTTGGTATTTCATCAAGACCGCCATTATATCCTAATGGAACACATGACTGTTATACATTTAGGGATTTCGATGAGGTTTTTAACACCAAGAAGATGGAAGGAGTGGGGAAAGACACTTTCAAAGATTTAAAACAGTTATCTCTTCTTCACGGTCACAGTTACTTCGTCACTGTTATTGCGGCAGATGTTACAGGCAAATGTGTTGGAAGCACTGGCAAAGCGGTCATTATTGACACATCACCCCCTGAAAAGGGAAACGTTACCATCCGAGGAAAATATTCTGATAATATTGTTTACATCAAACATTATGATCAGATAACTCTTGAATGGAATGGATTTCAAGATAACGAATCTGGTATATTGGAATATGAAATAAAGTTGTATTCTTCAACAACATGCTATGATGACGGTAGTGACCCAGAAAAAAATACAGATATTCATACACCAGAAAAAGCTGTAACTGTCAAAACTGAGAACAAAATTACGTTTTATGAATTATCTCTGAAGCAATTTAAAACATACATTGTCAAAGTGACAGCTAAAAGTAAAGCTGGACTTCAGACTTCAAGTTTGTCGGAATACATCAAATGCGATACAACTCCACCGACGAAAGGAACAGTTAAAGTTGGTGACAGCTGGTTCAAAGAAGCTGCATTCCAGCCTTTAACAGATAAATTAAATGGAACAATCGCATTAGCACATTCCGAAATGGCATATCAGTGTCAAAGTCAAAGACCATTGGACGTACAAAATGAACTGGAACCTATGTTTCTTTAAGGTAACATACAGTTAACAACTTTAGCACTTTCATTATAATCTTCAGACATAAATGTGACGTACCTTTGTTCCAGAAGACCAAAAGGGGGCGCTCTTGATTGACATCGTATTTGTGATGGTTGAATGGCAAATCTAATATAAACTTGGTCTCGATATTCGTTATTGGTGACAGGTAAAACATATGCTCCGTATTGCCAATAAATCTGTTTTCAAAGCATTCGGAATAAACACTCTCGTTCAAGAAAATGAAAAATGTAAAAATATTTCAGAAACATTCTCGACTGATTGCATTTTACATTGTATATTCATTGCTTACCTTTTCTGAAGAATTCTTTCAGTGTTGTTCTGAGTATCAGTTGGATCCACTATATAACGCTTATAACGATCAGAAGCTGCAGTACCATAATCACGCATGACATCGGACTTTGAAAGCATTCCAGCAAGAATTACATTATCTTTACCTTTAATTGAAAATATTAAGTTTTGAAACATATAAAGATAATTTTAGGCTTTCAATCTAGATAAGTTTACATAAAGGAACAGATTTAACGATTTTTGAGTGTCAAAAAAGTGGTGGTAAACAACCTAATCATTACCAGTAATAGACAATGCAGGCATTAAAGTCACTGGATCTTTTAACGTTTCCTTTGTTGTTTTGGTAAAATCAATCTGTTCATCTTTGTCACCTGTAATTAGTTCATCAATCAGAAATAAGAATCGGAAATAAACATTTTCCTTGATAATTATATTTGAGTAAAATGCAGTAATGTTATGACATTCCAAATGCATGTATTATTGTGCTTACGAATAACGCATGTCGGTTTAGGATTTACGCTGCTCGACAGATGTGATCTCCCAACAGCAAACAATTTAATATGCAAACATAATCCTGGCTCCATATTGAAGAACGACTGGTTTGGTACATCTTTTTGATTAGTTTTGTTTTTTGAGGCAAAAACACCCACTGTTGCATTTAGAGATATATCATCAATCAAAAGTTCACCATTCTGAATAGATGCTTTCTTGGAGTCCGCAAGCCCAACTTTTATTCTTGGAAACATGTCGTCAGTATCTTTCTCAGATCCAATTTGCCATTCTAAAGTAGATGTAAAAGAGTTTACATGATATGTATACTTACACAGTTACAAAAGGCATATTTCTATAAGTTTAATTTTATTCTTACCATAAAATTCAACGTCGTTTGTTCCATTTTGCCATTGAAGTCCAATTTCGTTGGTTGACAATGAAACATCGAAAGTTTCTTCATCATCTTGAGTAAACATGTTTTGCACAATTAGATTTTCGACATTAGGTGGGGATAGTTCCACTGTAATATTGCAGGACCCCTTTCCGACCATACCAGCAGAATTCACAGCCCTTACAGTAATATAATACGTTTTACCGTGTTCCAAAGGAGTCTTCAGATTAGAGTATAAAAACTTCCTTCCTTTTCCGACTGGTAGGTCACTCAATATGTCATTATTTTCTGCAATCAATTAATTTATGAGAAATAAACATTCAATAAAAAGAAGAATTAAGATGTAAAAAATATGTATCTTCATACCTGGTGATGTGCCAGCATCTATTTTATAGTCGACAATTTGACCAACATCTTCTTTGCAATCCCAGTAGGCTCTTAAGCTATCATTTGATCCCTGATATAGAGAGGGTTCCTCTGTTGATGACAGGGGATCGACACATCGGACATAATTAAATTCTGGTGGGGTGTTATCAATAATTACACCCTTAGAAGCGGAATGAGTAGTGATGCCTGCAGAATTGACAATTAGAGTATGGATGAAATAAGTTGTAGAATCGTATTGAACGGCGCTTCCATTTGTCCTGTCACCAGACATTTTTGATGCTGTCAGGTTAAGATTTTCAATGGTGAATTGCAATATTTCAAACTCTGTCATAGAGGGCTTGCAATCTTGCCTACATCCAATATTACAATTTTCAGCACATTTCTGGCAGAATGAAGCATATAACAAATAATCATCAAACGAAGTATCTGTCTCATTCTCATACTCAGACACCTTAACCCAAAACTCTTGAATAAAACTGTCCTTTTCAAAAAATGACGACCCGAACATACAGGGCTTGTCAGCCGGAATCGGTTCTTTCATTATCTCTATGGTACTACTAGCTTCAAATGCAACAGGAAAATCGATATTTTCTATAGGTGGCACGTATTCATTTTCGTTCCAGTTATAGACACCAAATGTTCCATATTCTTCAAATCGCAAGCCATTAAATTCTGCAATCTGTTCAGATTGTATGAAATATTTAACATTCCAGACATTTTTTCCAACAAATGTGCTGTTTGTTAATTGGATGGTATATTCTACATTTGAAACGGTTGGGTCAAAGTCTATTGGTATTTGTCTAGATGTTGTGATGTACTGGTCGAATACCCATACGAAAACAAACCACTGCTTATCTTTTGTGTATCCTGGTATGTGAAATCCAAAGCCAAAAATATCGTTTAATCCTAAAACAGAACTCTTTTCGACATTTGATGTATGGTTTATATTTTTGGACATGCCGGAGTTCACTGTACTTTTATTCAACATTTTCGAATCATTTAACATTTCCATATTGGAAGTTTCAAAATTTGTTATGTTTGGAAAGGAATCAGATAAAGTATTGTTTAAATCATAATCGATGTCAGTTTGATTTTCTTTAACTTGAAAATCTAATTCTTCTTTAACAAATTGACTTCCAGTTGCAAGAAAAATTGAAGTCACCATCTGTTTACCTCTAGCAGTTGTGAGTTTACTGGAATAATTTCCTGCTATTATTTCTTTCTTTATCGATTCTACACCTCCTTTAATGATGCCACGTAAATTATCATCATGACGGATTTCAATTTTCACTTTTGAATCTGACATAATGACACATTCAGTTCGGAAACGTCCTTTCATAGGTTCCAGTTCATTTTGTACGTCCAATGGTCTTTGACTTTGACACTGATATGCCATTTCGGAATGTGCTAATGCGATTGTTCCATTTAATTTATCTGTAAAAGGCTGGAATGCAGCTTCTTTGAACCAGCTGTCACCAACTTTAACTGTTCCTTTCGTCGGTGGAGTTGTATCGCATTTGATGTATTCCGACAAACTTAATGCATAACAATTGGTATGAAACAAGTCAGCCGAAATAAAACCGACTGATAGGTTTTATATGCTAAAAAGCTCATTGTTACTACTATACAATTTAGAATATGTTGAATTTAAACAAGATTGTTGAATAACCTGTGGCATTAACTTATATGTGAGTAGCCCGCCTGCTAATTAAAATATATTTTAAGTAATTTAGATAAACATAAGTGTATATAAACTTATATAGAAAAAGAAAAAAAATGGATAAGCATAACATCATAAGCATTATTTTATTTTCAACCTTTCAGAGGGGTAGACGTGTTCCCATCCAGCAGCCTAAGTTTATCTCCTGGACATATGGTCTCCAATTTGTGGATAACCACCATCAGGTGCGAGGGATTTCCTGAGTGTGTCATGTCGGAGGTAACAACAGAGGCCGTGCAGTTAAAGTTGTCCGGATATTCATCCCTTCTGGTCAGCTTTAGACGGGTCCAGGACCCTTGGATGTTTAAGCTCTTCCCACAGTAATCCTCCAGATAAACTAGGACAATATCAATTTTACTAAATGAGACACTTTTCGATATTCGTTCATATTCATAGAAACCCAAATAACACGATAATTTTCTGCCTCTGTTAATTTTCTGTTTCTTTTTCTTACTTTTGATGTTTATAGACTAAACGTTACTTATTCTATTGTTTTAACTTCAAACATATTATCCTTTATATATTTTGATTTACAAAACTTCGCCAGCTAAGAGTCTTCGATTTTTCTGCTCGTCATATGAGCAGATTGGACAGATAAAACACCGGAATGACATTTACAGTTTCCGTTTGTACTTTAGATAAGATTATAAAATATCTAAAGATTTTCCATATATATTATGTAGCAATTTATTAAAATTATAAATAGATAATAAAAAGTATTACCTTTATTAGTACCTTTACCTTTATGTGAATGCCCATTAGCTATCATCCATAAGGATAGGAGTATAAAACTCCGAATCACTATATGTATCATCTTCCTTCTAGGTAATACAAGTATAAACTTAACAGAAAGAGTATAATATCGGGGATTCCTTTAGCCGTTTTCGTCATATGCAATAAAAAAAACACGTTATCAGCTGGTCAACCTAGGTACAGGTAAACATACTTAAATCTGTCTTTTAATGAACACCTGAACGATTTATGTACACTCTTACATGCCAGTAGTCCTTGAGATATTGTTGAAACAAATACCCGAAAATTTACTGTAGTCACTTTTAAAATATCTTGATAACAGAACTCTTCTAGATTTACCATAAAATATTTATAGCATGTCTGTTTTAATGAAAATAACAATGACCAAGCGTTTCCTTTAAAATAAAAAGATTGTCCTTCTATTAAGGACTCCTAATTATCTGTAAATAATTTTTCAAAAGAATTTACAAATTCTTAGACTTTTGACTTTATATTGCTTACTTTACAATTAATTCTAGTAGACACGTATTTCTTTTCCCGGTTGAACATTCAGAATAAAAAAGCAATAGAAATGCAAGTCAGTTTAATACTAGTCAACACAAATTCACATTTAGGGTACAAGCTCTGGTTAAATGTGTGAAAAAATAAAAGTTATTAAATTCGCTTTCTTGTCGACAGTTTTATGCCTGGGAGGACTTTGGGCCGTCGTGGCTCATCCTTTCCTCCATACGCCCCCTCTGTAGGTGAGGCGGAAGACTCTTTCCAACAGCAGAACTGTAATATGACAAGGGTGTCAACATGGCCTGGATCTGCTCCTCCGACAACACAGTTCTTCTGCTTAGTTGGTTTTCGTCTATATTGAAATCTTGATCATTTTCAATTTCATGCTGGCTTCCAGATCCACCCTTTACCTCATGCCCTTTAGTGCCAAGTCGTTTAAAAAATAACCGCTTGTTCTTTGTTTCCGTAGCGACAGAGTTGGCTGGTTGTGCTGTCGATAACTCAGCAGTTAATGTATCTAGTGGAAAGTCCTTTGGCTCAGAGTTCTCTCGAGTCATATTTTCATCCCTGATGGAAACAAAATTTTAATTAATTTAAAATGTACGAAAAGGCTATGATTAAACATTTGAAAGTATACTGGTTAGTTGCCCATTTTTTCCCTTCGGATTCCTTACAAATAATCGATGCAGTGCAAATCAGGAAGAGCTCGCATGAATGGACACGAATATGTTTTATTTCTGTAATTATACCGTTACTGAATAGGTTAATTGTATGTTTGTTTCTTGTTTAACATCCCTCTCAAAAATTTTTCACTTATACGGAGACGCCACCACCTGTGGGAGGACAGCAAATTTTGACCAATACTCGGCACTTAGGGCCATTGAGCAGTGAAATCACCCTCAGGTCATATAGATTCAAATTTGTGCCTATAATGACCCAGAGGGATAGGGTTGAACAATCTTTTACCATAGGGATATATGGGAACATTCTTTATAAAAAAAAAACAACAGCATTTTGTCATGTAGGTCATAATTGCATGGAGACATCTTTAGGTAGTGTAGATTCAAGTTTCTTTTAAATCATGACCCTAAAGTTAAGGGTGGGCCTGTGATTGACGAGTTTATTCCTAAGAAAAATTCTTCCAAAATATTCTTTTCAAGTACAACAAAGTATTGATTATTCATATCAATATGAAAGCATCCTCAGGTGGTGTGATTTCAAGTTTTTTTTAAATCAAGACCTCCGGGGATGGCGTGGAACTAAATGCGTGATTCATGTTTTACAAACGAATGAATAGAAAGAAATCAAACTGCGAGGCCTTCGTTATGCAGGTGAGCGCTGTGGTCTAGGGGCCTTTCGTTTAAATAAAAACTGATGACAGAAGGAAATAAAGAAATTATGAATATAAGTACATGTAATCAAAAGGTAAACAACTTATATTTTGGACTGTTTAACGCCTGCATAGTTACCACGAAACCCTTACTCGTCTCACAAAATATGCATAAGATAATCATAACACTTTTCCAAATAAGATACCGGCAACTTACCAGATATTAATTGGTGCAATTTTGTTATTCAGAGGTCGTTTTTGAATGCATCGTCGGATCAGAAGGACAAGTGTAGCCACAATAACAGTGAAACCTATGGCAAGACCAAAGGATTTAGGACCATTCAAGATGCATTCATACCGTCCAATCAAATTGTTACAGTCATAAAAAACAGAACAGGGATTTGGAACGCATTCGTTGATGTCTACTTGACACCAGTCACCTCGATATCCTGGATAACAATCACAACGGAAATTTTCGAAACTGAAAGCTCGTGATTTGTCCTTGCAGGGAACATTACTTTTATTCGCACAAATACCATGGATACAGGGATTAATTAAAATGTAAGTACTGATTCTAAATTCCTTGCTGAAAGAAACTTTTCCTCCGTCAAATTCATCATGAGCACGGGCTGCAAATTCTGCAATCCCACTGAATGATTTGTGTATATCTTGCTTGATGCTATATTCCCTATGAACGCCGTTATGACCAAAACTCGCCACATTGTGCCGTTGTTGTTCAAGCACGAAATGATTATTGGGGGTATTATTGTGCATAGTCCCTAAATGTACAGTGTTATTGCTATCAATATCGTCCAATATGAGAATTCCATAGAAGATATGTCTAGTTTCATTTCCATTCAATAGAACTTCCAAGGTGATGTTATTTTTGGTGCATTTCATTTCATGGTACCTTTGTTTAAATGATAAAATAGGTTCATCATTTTGGGGAAGAACTCTAATTGTGATGTTTTTTTCGATTTCGAGAGGCGTCAATGGAGATGTGACATTGACTTCACGGACTCTCACGGTTATGACGTCATCCCCATAGAAATCACGATGAGAGAGGTAAGTTAAGACACCATTTGATGTGAGGTTGGCCGATCCATGTTTTGGTGGCATAGTTAATCTGATAGATAAGCATTACTAATACTAGTATACATGTATGACGTGTGAATATCTCAAATATAATAATTTTTATTTAGGATCTCAAACTCAGGCTCAGACTCTAGAGGCTGGGGATCATGTGTACCCTTTTGTTATCCCTCTCACTACTGCTGGGGAGCTTCCTTCATCATTTGAGGGCAGGAAGGGCTATGTGAGATACACCCTTCAGGGTCAGATAGCCAGGCCGTGGAAGGCAGATGAGAATGTGATTCTACCTTTTACTGTCATTAATCACCTAGATCTCAATGCTTTCCCTGATTCAGTGGTAAGAATAGCAGCAGATTTGAAGCTTGTAAAATTTAAACTAGTATTATACAGTGTGATAAGAATCGAAATAGAAGGTGATATTTTAAAAGAAGAAGCATGTTCTGGATTCCTTCCCTGGGTATGGTTGAGAGAACGTTGCCAGAATAACCTGGGGAGAAATTCCCCAGTCCTTGGTTCTTTGAACAACCCTGCAGAAAGTTCCTGAAAAAAATGTATTTTGTTGACTCTCGATTAGTGGCAATAATGTATAAAGATTATAGCAAACAACTTATGGACATTGGAGAAAACATTGAAATCTGTATTATTGATGTTTTATTTGTCACTTCATGGTATGGATATTATTGTAACTTTGACATAAGATGTGGTACAGTAAAATTTTGGTACATGTACTTTGAACACTGATTTCATGAATACATGAACCATGGATATGTTGAAGTGATTTTGAAATCATAAGTCCTATTTCTTAAGAATTTTACCCTAGAGTGGATATCTCATATCCAAGGATATCTCGAAGTATTTCTTGGTGTTATCGATTTCAAGGTAACAGGGTTTGATTGAATTTATGTCTCTCCCTCATTTAGATGCCAATCATGCAGTACAGGAGACAAGAAATATCAGGATGTTGTTGCTCAGAAGGGGAGATTATTGCTCAAATGAAGGTGAATAAGTCTGGTTTTGTCCCCGGGGAACCTATCGTTGTAGAGATGGACATTAACAACAAGAGTGAGAATCCTGTCCAGGCCTGGAGTGTAGAACTTATACAGGTCAGACTTTGGAAATTTTGACTCAAATCTAAGTTGAGGGTATCTGGTATTTTCTATTGTAAACTTGTACTTTATTTGACAGTCTTAATCTAGTGCCATTTAATTTGTGCTGGAATTTCTTCTTCTTTTGTAGATAACCTTTATTTTCTTTTCAGGATGTGACTTACACAGGATTTTCTAACAGTTTGTTTTCCTCTGGCAATCCAAAGTACAAAACTAAGAGTGAGACTTACACACTGTATGTGAATCGAACATTGGCAGTGGGGGCTGGGCAGCATCAGGTCTTTACCCGGGCAATGCCTGTCCCCTCCCTCCCTCCTTCCTACTTAAAAGGCTGCAACATCATCGACATTCAGTATACACTAACAGTAAGTACAACAGGGTCATTCATCTATACTTAATGTATGTAATAGGGTAACATCATAGATGTTCAGTGCAAACTTTTGTTGGTACATGTATCTTCATAGATGTTAAGTATAAATTTACTGTAAGTAAGTTAATAACAGCACAGACATTTAGTATGCTTGACTGTTTGTATTTACAAACACAGAATGCACTTTTATGTAACATTATAGATATTGCTTTAACATTGTAAATCCATAGTATATGAACATTATCAGTTTATAACTTTATATTTATGCTAGATAGTTTAAAAAAAAATAAAACTTGTTAATTTTTCCTGTAGTTTAAAATATCAACTGGTTGGAATACAATCTCCTTGGATAATACAGTCATCATAGGGAGTATTCCATTAAGAAACATATCCCCCCAGGTCACCCAGCCTGTCCCCACTGCCCCAGAGGTCCAGGATTACCCCCCACCCATAGGAAATCAGGATTTCTCACTCATGGCTCCCTATCCTGATGGTAAGTGTATCATTGAACCCTCATATTTCAATGTAGTATTCAAAATAAATGTATTTTCCTTGCATCTCTTATTAAATGGTATTTATCTTTACACTTACTTAAATGATTATAGATATTTTATTTACACAATTGTACATGGAGTTTCAGTAACTATGGAAACTTCTATTCTTACATGTTTGCCTTTAATATTTCGTCAGATTATTTAGCTCACATAGGCCAAAAGTTCAATTGTCTGTTGTGCTGTATGTTGTCTCCTTACTCAGAACCACAGAGTGAATTCATTTTAAATATTCCAGAAAACATTTTTTTGGTGAATTTGGATTCAGTTTTTCAGGAGAATTTTCTTATAGCTATCATTTTTTTCCAATTTGTTTTAAAAAAAATTAAATAAAACACATGTTTAAATCCTTCATTTTTAATTAAAATTTTATGTTTTGGTACAAGAAACAATATTAAATTGTGTAAAAGAGGAAAATAAATGTTGAAAATTGAAACACTATTTTTTTCAAGTGGATGCACATTTTTGGAGACAAAAGAAATGTTATGCACGCTGTTTGTTTTGCAGCTCCCCCTTCTTATTCGGAGTGTGTGTCTGGGCCAGTCAGACTGGAGGGGGGTGAGGAGGATGAGGATGAGGATAATGCCGCCCCTTTAGCCAACTGGACCCCCGCCTACCCAGTGTATGACTACACAGCCCAGGTCAATCAGGTCAATGCTGCGATGCCTTCACCTGTGGCCCTACCCAACGCCCCGCCCACTGCTCCCCCCGCCTATGACGAGATTCAGTTCTCTACCATTAAATAATAAACCAAGGATTTTATGCAGACAACTTTGAACAAATGCATGACAATGCGTGAATATGTATTAGGCAGTTTTATGTGTCAATGAAGGTTGATTTTTATTAAAATGGGAAACCTTCTGAAGTCAATGTTTCTTTGTTTGCTGAATAATTATGATGTACATTTATTTTGTGTTTTATCTATTGTAGAAGATATAAATGTATTTATATGAAAACATGTACATGTATACACTGTACTGCTTTTATTATTCTTTACCAATTTCGTAATTGATTTTTTTTAAATGTTAAGTTTGACCTTTTCATGAATGAACAATATTATTTTTTTATGTAAAGCTCAGAATACAAAGTGAGACAAATGAAGTCTTTATGACTTCCAGGAAGTAATTGAACAGAGAGTATTTGGGAAAAGGTCATTTCATTTATCTTGTGAAGAAGCATTAATTTTTTAGTTTGTTTTATTTGAATTTGGGCTTCCGAATGTCTCAAGGTTTCTGTGTTACGTCCAGTTACATGTAGCTCATCATGTTGTAAGGGTTTTTATATCACACTCAAGTCATCACCTGTTTGTTTTTTAAAAAATATTTAAAATTTTTAGATACTGTAAACCAACTTTTATTCATGTGCAAGAGATATTTACAAGTTCTGAGACTGATGTGAGTTTGCAAATATTAATTGCTATGAACCGATAACTTGCCTTAGTATTTGTAGAGAATGTTTCCTAAGTAGTGATAATTAATTATCACGGATTGATTTTATGCAGATGAATCACGAATAAAAGATGACACAAATGATAGTTGGTTTACAGTACTTTAACCTTTCTCTTTAGAATAAATCAAGTTATACATTGTGATATTATGGCTTTAGATGACCTTTTTATGTTTTTTGCCTAAATAAATTGGGAACAATGTTTTGATTGATTTCATACTCTTTATACCATGATGATGGGTATTATTAGCTACATAGATAAATGTAATTTTTAAAAGGTAAAGTCTCTATCTGAAACTGATTAAAAACTTGAACTTATCCTTCTGGTAAAACATATTTGTTTAGCAAGTACAAAATCCCCAACCTTTGATACTCAAGAGTTTTACTTATCTGATGATAAAAAGAATGTTTATGAATGAAATGTTTTTAAATAGAATCACGTCATATTTTTTAACTGAGTGTTGTTAAGAAGTCATTCAGTACTTATTTATATGCCTTTATTTTATCAGTGCTAGAGACACCACATCTTAGATACAGATATTTATGCATTTATTGCTTGCATATCATTTTATTAAATTTTTGTAGTGTCGTGTGCTAGATAACAAGTTTTAATGAAACAATTTAAACCTTTCATACAGTCAGATCTGATTCATGTTATGTTAAATTTTATTTTTTCCTCGAATTGCCCCAAAATGGGGTACTGTATTATAGAGGAAAGGTGCAATTAGATGTATTTTATTGTTTACAGTAATT
The DNA here is from genome assembly GCA_003671525.1 of Saccostrea glomerata. Classification (NCBI taxonomy): domain Eukaryota; kingdom Metazoa; phylum Mollusca; class Bivalvia; order Ostreida; family Ostreidae; genus Saccostrea; species Saccostrea glomerata. The sequence continues at coordinate 2,501,793 of PRKT01000032.1, forward strand.
GTTACAATTGATTTGTTTTGTTTTGAATTATATATTTGAGGATTAGTCTCAGAATTGTGTCACATAAAGACAAGAACCAATAAAGGAAAAACAAAACAAGAGGCCCATGGGCCACATCGCTCACCTGAGCACTGTGGCTAGGAAAAAGTAGAAATTGGTTCATTATTGAAAAGTTCAAAATTGATTGTATTGATGATTGATTTGAATATTAATCAATAAAGCCATGACAAAAAACTGCCAATCATTCTTAATCTATTTTGTCGACATAATTATATTTTATCATTAGCATGTTACGATTTATAATTTAATGTAATATGTAATTAACACAAGTGTATTCAGTTTGTCTTATCAACATCATCATTACAGGAAACTTCATTCTATACATTCACGAGTATAAAGTGTATCAAAGCTGTCTTAACAAATACAAGAAATCATAAATCACCCTCGAATAGGTACACATTTTCTAGTTGAGGGGGATTTTGGTTGGCAGCGCCCCTTCGCTTCCATCTACTGATGTATCGTTGACCACCTCCGAATATGCAGGTGGTGAAAGCGTGTAAAGTGGTGGCACCTGTTTCAGTGAAGGTGGCACCGACAATACTATCCCTGGTGACGCCATCTTGGTGTCGTTAAACGGCATAGAATGAATTCTGCATTTCTGTAAAATATGTTGATAAAAAGATTTATTATGAATAAGCAACATAATTAAGTTAATTCATCTAAATAAATAATTCGTTTTTTTTCCTTCTTATTTAGCTTATTAGATTAAGCCAGTTACATCACATTGAAACGTCATTTCTTGTCACTGATGTGGTGATGTAAAACACTTGATGAAAATAAATACCGTTGATCTACGTTGTATCTGTCCACGTGTTTCCGATTTGTTGCAAAATATGCGATACTTTGGGCAAACGTAGCATAGAACGACGACGGTGAGTAGTGATCCAAGACACGTGACACCAATAATGGCGGCCACTAGTCCGAATTTCCGTTCACACTTGTCCGATTCGTCTCCACATTGGTCATGGTCGTCACAGTGCAGAGACTTATCGATACACGGTCCTTTGGCACATCGAAATTCGTCATCCCCACAAATACCTACAACAGATTACAGCCAATAACCTCTCAAGGTAAACTGCTTCAAATGCACTATGCAAGGCTATATACCCGCAGAAGCAATATATATATTTTCAAACTTTAGATAGATTAAGTGGGTTTAAAACAGTAGATTTTTACCTATATGGAAACGTGTAATGTACAGTTCAAATCCGTCGTCATTTCTAGAAGCATCACTTTCAAAGTTTACGATTAATTGAGAAGCGACGGTGTACATGGCCTGGCCTGGTTCGTGTTTTCCACAATAGTATAATGCTAAATAAAGTTTTAAATAATTAAGCAATGAAAAAGTCGAAGATAACAAACATTGATAAAATCTTTTAAAAAAGATATGTTTGTGAAACACCGATGACCTCGAATTGCAGCTGATGGCGAAAGTTGAAGTTTCTTAAATGCAAGTCACACTTCACGGTCAAGGTCGAAAGGTCAAAAGTGTAGGTAACAAGAGGAAGGCATTTCACAAAAAAACATTAGTGAAACTTGAAAGCCCTAGTACAATCTGATCAAAAGTTATGGCCAAGGTTAGATTTTTTTTACAAGGGTCAAACTCTAACGTCAAGTTGAAATGTCAAAAGTATTTGTACTACTAAGTAATTGAAAGGTCTAACCACAAATAAGACATACATGTATTTGCCCTAGCACCAAGGGTCAAAAGTTATGGTCAAGTTAAATTTTTGGTATTTTTAGCCGAGCTTTGCTGAAAGCAATGTCCTGGCTATAGGCATCATGATCGACTGTCTTACTATAAATAGCAACAAAAAGCAAATAGCGTCAAAGCGAACGCTTCCGATAAACAAAATAGTCCAATTGCGAGACGATATTCAAACAAATATTTTTAACATCCCAATCGTTGGAAAAGGTAATGATCAATATTTTTGCTTAAGAATTAAATTAAGAATAAATTGAATTAGAAAACTATGAGTAGTATTCATATTTTGTACTTTGAAAGTTATCTGTC
>PRKT01000033.1:0-11023 GCA_003671525.1 Saccostrea glomerata
TGTTGAATTCAAGAAATTCTTAAGACTGACATGATTTTTCGAGCGTTTGTACACTTTGAATTCATTGTCATTACTCAATATATGTTTCGTAAGCAACACTGGTGGTATGACCATGTGGTGCAACCTCAAAATACGATGTTGTATGTATTTTCGGAGACAAATGAACATTTGTCATCCAGTTTTCACAGTACGTCCCCATGTAAAGTTACACAATTTAGAACATTACACTGTACTTCATTTTTTTTTTCAATTTCATTGATTCTTAAGAACTGAGATCTTATTTTGCTATCAAAATCTACATAGTATAAAATAGCGACACCGACATTCATCCCTAAATTCAAAACTGTTAGCTCCACTTTTGGAAAACTCGTTTAGACTTTGAATTGTTTGAGCAGCATTGAGAAACACAAAATGAGACAGGAAAAACGATTTAGTAAGGGGAAATTGTAACGTATAAATTAGATCCTAAAATCGAATGGAAATTAAAACTTGCGCAAATGTCTCGGTTAAAACAGCGTTATAACGCGAAAATTACACGTTTGTTCGCGAAAGCTGAACGCGTTCTAACGCTAAAGAAAGGCGTTAAAACACGATAGTTTCGCGTTTTTTATTCGCAAAAGTGTCGCGTTATAACTCGAAATTTTTATTCATTTTAACCTACAAAAATGAGCTCAATGGGCTTTTGTAATAGGTAAACAAATAAATAAATAGGCCACAAATAAAACAATTCAGTATAAAATTATTAATAACATTCTATTGATTAAAAGTGCCCCCCCCATTCATCTTATATTGATCTAATACTAGTATACAGAGTGCAGATAACCGGAACTTCACCGCTATAACATACAGAAAGTGCTTGAGCATGCTGACTGATGTTGCAATTTGGTTTTATATGTACATGTATGCCCCCCTCCCCCTTAGACATATAAAACATATCGAACAAAAGATGTCATCATTTGACACTATGTTTATAACTGACATTATATACAATGTCAATTCATATATAAATAAGAAATAAAATGTGCCATGTATGCATATAGATTAGGCTATCATTAAGAAAATTGTTTGTTTGGTATTGCTGTCTGGACATAGAAGGGAGGGAATTTTTTTTCTTCAAAATTGAAGATAATTTTTAATTTTTTTTTTAAATCAAATTAAAAATTTCGATAAACAGTAAAAAGCACATTTTCTGACTTTTTGAAAAAAAAAACAGTGACAAGAATTGTTTTAAATAAAACAATACAATGTATTTCTCTCCAAATCAGGTAAAATGATGTCTTATATTTTTTGAAACATGACTTTAATACTTGTAGCTAAAATCCAAATAGATCTTGAATTTTTAATTTCATCTTACTATGTAGTTTAATAAGGAAAAAAATCATTGATCTTTAATACTCAGTAATTGGCTGACTTTGATCTACATCCCTCTTTTTTATCAGTGATCAGACTTGGTAAATTGTATTTGGCTTGATCATCAGATTTCCTAGAATAATGTGTGAACCACCAGTTTAATCTTATCCTTATAATCACATTCCTATTCTTTTTTATGTCTTGTAAACACCTATTGAAGTATTCCAGCTGGTGTCAACATAAAAATGACTGCTACATGTATAGAAATCTAGAGAAAATTGATCATATTAGCAAAATCCCTTATCAAAAATTCCAAATCAAAATTGGACTAACAGTGATCTTATAGGGGATATATATTCTTATAGCAAACTAGAGGTACTGTGAGCAATGAGCTCACTAAATGATACCCCCCGCCTCCCATATGAATAAAATGGCAGTGTCCATGTTTTACTCTGAAAAATCCACGTACCTTACCAAGTCATTTTAGCAGTTTTTTAAGAGGATAATGTTTTTGTAAAACTAGTATATTCAATATACTTGTATATTTCATATTAGAAATCTCATGTATTGCCTACATTTCGTTTTTTTTGTTTACTTATTATTAAAGACAATTTGTAACATAAGAGAATTGCAATCATGAATAATATATATCTGAAATATATCTATGAGATAATTGTGGTAAAGTTTGAAAAAATCTACAGGAAATTTAAAAATAAATATAACTCTCCAAATAAAAAAGTTTCAATCAACGAAAAAATATTATCTTATACCCTTTTGAAGGAAGTAAGCAAAATTTAAAGTTATTTAAAAAAAAAGTCATCTGGTTTATAAAAAAAGAGAAAAAGTTAATGAAACACAATTTAAAACATTTACACAGAAAAAAAAATTCTTTTCTTTCTACAAGTTTAGAGCTACAAATTAAAATTGCAAACGCAAGTTGTATAACATTGCAACTTTTATATAACAGCTTGTTGAATTTCATGTTGATATTCATCAGAAAAAGGATGTTGTACATTTATTCGCCTTATTGTACTCACATAGTGAGTGTTACCCTATCTGTAACAACTAAGCCTCCAGCTGTGTTGCCATTGTGCCATGGAGTGCGCTAAGAAGTTATTTGACTATTGTACCACAATGGAAGGTGAAATTTGCCAGCACGTATGTTGATTAACCCTTTGTCAAAAACAGAACGTGGAGAAAACTCAGGAGGCGCCATCACCTGCGTGAATGTACGAAAAAAGGGGGAAATGATCAATACAAATTCCTCTATATAAGAAAAACAAGAATATAATTGTATCCCACCAGTTATGGAAGTCAGGCGTTTCTTACCCTATGTATTGGGTATTGTGGTCATAGGTTTACTAGAATTCACCAGCAGTGCCAGTGAGTACTATTTATATAGGTACAAGGTGATCATTAAGAATATTGGGAAAAGATCGAACCATTAAAGGCATTTTCGCGTCCCTACCTAAATTTGCCCATTTAGATTAATGTCAAATTAATCATGAATCAATAAAAAAAACTTGGATCTATTAATATGATTGTTAAAACAACAGTCTATTAACGAGCGATTTGTTAAAGCAATCGTACCACCAGGATGATATCAGTTCATCGTGTGTCTTTATCCGACCTCAGTCGCCTGTTTTCACTGTTAGTTAAACTATAAAGACATGTTTTCGCACGCGATAGAGTACAGTCTTTGTGTCGTCGGTGATAGGGAGATACATACTGTTACTTCTCAAAAAAAAAATTCACGAATAGAAAGTATTGTTTTTATTTCATAGATATGCTTTATGAAGATTATGTCTTTTCTTTATTTAAAATTTACTCGGAGATAGAAGATCCATTATACCTTAAGTTTGAGCAATTAAAAAAACATTTTCAAATCTATAAAAGTAAGGCTTTTAAATAGTTTTGTGATAGAACTTTTTATGTATAAAAGTCAATTTACCTGTGGGGATTTGAGAAATAAACAAGGAGGGATTTTGTTTACTTTAATCATTTCTACCTCTTCTCTGAAATAAAATTTCAAATGCTTTGAATTTATGAGTTGCCATGCGAGTACAAACATCAAAGCATCCAATCTTCTTTTCTTTTTTGCATTTGTTGCACCAAAGGATACGTTTAAATAGAATTTCCTCCATTGTAAGGTTTGATAATGTTTTCATATTCATCTGCAAAATCTGACTCCATAAAATATCCAATCTTGACTTTAAAAAAATGAATCCATGCATTTCTTCTTTAAAAAATGAAAACAGGATTTAAAAAAGATTTCGAAAAAATGCTGCGCAGTAAAAATGATATTAAACGATTTTTCTAGGTAATAATGTCTTTCTATAATGAACCAATGAAAACTTGTGTTACCTGATCTATGCTGAATAGCAATCAATCGTCTCCATATTGGCCCGGCAAATAGATTTAATGAAGCCACGATTCATAACAAGTTAATTGCTTTAGCTTTACAACCTCTTCGGATCTTTTATTCCTGCAATAGTAACACAAGTTATTGTGACAGAATGACAGATATTTCTAACAGTCGTCCCAAGAGTATTCGGACTTAATTTATAGTTAATTTTTGTAAAAAGATGCTGCATTGAGAGCGGGGTTTCCATCAACAACATCATACTATTACCTATTAACGCAGACCCAAGGGACAATCTCCACAAATTGGTTATCAATTTTATTTGAAACTATCGAAAAGTCAACCGAGGCCTCGACATCAACAGCGTTTCAATTAGTTAGCTAATTGAATGTGAATAATATAATGATATTTGTTCGAGATTCAGATCAAATAAGGTTCCCACGATTTTTATGACAGTGCACCTTTGATTTTAGATTAGGGAGTATGTTCACATTACACAAGAGACGTCTATTAAAATTACTAACTAACAGTGAAAACAGGCGACTGAGGTCGGATAAAGACACACGATGAACTGATATCATCCTGGTGGTACGATTGCTTTAACAAATCGCTCGTTAATAGACTGTTGTTTTAACAATCATATTAATAGATCCAATCTTTCTCTTCCGCCTAATCGCAGAATCAAATTCTAAATTTCAAAACCCCCAAACCCTGATGTTCTGGGCTGATATGATCTTTGACGAATGATGCATTCCCTCCGTAATGGAAAGTAATGCATAAAACACTTTCCCGACAGTTAATAAGCACTTCACAAATGAAATGTTTCTACTTTAGCTAGTTAATTAGAAGACAGCGTTCAATCCGTGCCTAACTCACTATTAATCCCCTTACAGCATCTTAGTCCTCTGAGTATGCGATTGCGTTCAGCTGTGAAACGGTTAGTTTCGATAAAAACGATTACTTTTCAATGCCAAAAACTTTTAATTTCAAATATTGTGTGCTTGTCCCTTGGATATCCCTAGTGGTCGTTTCAGTGCCGTCATCATTAGGGCAAAAGGAGGTTTGCCAACCGATTGGTAATTAGAAGAAAAATATATGATCCTCTACGATTGATTCGAGTTACCTCCCCTCGGGAATATTACTATTATCGAAAATTGGAGATGAAATATTTACGACAATCACCACGCGTTACGGTTTTGAATCCTTTAATATGATCTAGCATTTTGTGTTTTTTCCAATTTAGTAATAAGTATTTATCAATGATACAAATGTCTCCTTCAGAGGCAAACGAAGGTTCCCTAGGAGACGTAGTTTCTACATCAATCATGAAAATTATCGGATCCGCTTACGGAATCTTACACAAATCACGAGTTTTACCGTCAAAGCGAGACTTCGGCGTATCCCCTAAAATAACATCAGGGTAGTCTCAGTATCATTTTTTATGCAATCATTCTGACATTCGACGGTAATTTTGTTCATGCAATTAATTGTTTGACAGACTGGGTCGAATTTAAAGAGAAAGGGAAAATAAGATTGAACAAAGAAAATGATCTGAATTAATATCTTGATTGTTCCTAGAGTTTCCGAAATGTGTATCCTTGTCAAACAAAGATATAATATTTTAAAATTCCATATTTTTTTTTCGAAAGAAAAAGAAACAATAACATAAAAGCAAAGCAAACAAACAAACACAAAAAGAAATAATTATAAAGATCTTTCTTTATTAAAAAATATGAAAACCTGAGAATAAAATAATTAAGTCTAATAAGGAAGTTAATTGCTTGCTACATGTATCAGGTCTTGACGTTTAGTTTTTGAATTCAATATTTTGAAAAGTTAAATATTTTTATATTCTTACATTATCATGTTTCAATCCAAGCAAGCAAGTATAAACTGTAAACATTGATTGCAACAGAAATCTATATCACAAATCTCTTCATGTTTTATTAAGAGTATATGACAGATATAATTTACCAATTTAACATAAGTGATCTAAACCTTAATTATCTTCTATTTATTGCTAATTAGCTTATTTATCAATTTATCCCGGAAAAACCAATAATGACTATCCCTTTAATACACGGTAAATATACAAGTCATTATAAATAATTAATTTCAAATTAGAATGAAATCGAATTTGATTTCTGATAGCTCCTCTTACATTTCAATATTATTTCCAGTCCATTGTAAATTTTTTATAACTTTAATACGTCTGTTGTTTGGGGGCAGAATAAGTTATCTCATATTTGGATGCAAATCTAAGGGCAAACTGTTTAGAGCTATATTTTTTCTCTCTAAATAATTCAGCAGATATCATTGATTTGAATTGGAATGAACTAGTACGGAACAAAGAGCATTTGATATTGTTCCGTATTCTGTAGAATTAGCTGATAAGAATATAAATATTTTATGTCTAATTCTCAATATTTGGAAAGTGGTTTGATGAGATATCTGTGTTATAACATAAACATTAAAATTTTGATAAAAATTACTTAACTTTATATCAATAGAATCAAACTGAGCGACTTTTTTTCAACATTTTATACACAACGTTTCATATGGGAAAAAAAGAAAAAAGATGAAAAATTAAGAATGAAAAAGACGACTTTTTGAATGCATGCCGATTTCTTCAATAAAATTTAACTCGTAAATTTGGTAATCATGTCATCTGCAAACCTATGTGGTCAAAAACATTCTGATTCTACATACAAGTACCGTATTCCAAGGTTGATATTTAAAAAAAAACCTTTAGGTTTCTTATTAGCAAATATTCACGTGTATTTAGTTTTCAGAAAACAGAGGCCTGTTTTACAAAAGAACTTACAAAGACCAACATTTAATTTTGCTTAAAACATTCCAATTAACATTGAATTAAATTTGCACTTAAATCTTTTTTAAAAGGAATATAGAAAGATAGTTTTACAGTAGAAATTGTATACAGAATCATTACTTTCGTAAAATTTTACTATCATCTGAAATTTTTGGTCGTATTCGTAATAAGTTCTTTTGTTAGACGGGTACCTAAGGTTCGTTTTATAACCGAACTTTACACGATGAAGAACAAAAGCATCAGTTGGTTGTCAACTTTTGTGAAAATAAGGATTCTTTTCAAATTTACTATTGTAAAAAATCTGTTTTCAGATGCCCGTGTGGACCCCGCTCCTAGACTTGTATTGTTTAAATAGACTTATGAAATATATATATATATATATATATATATATATATATATAGCGAACAATACCAAATATTTTTTCATTCTCCTGCGAAGTTAAGGAATCATCTCCCCATAGCAATTTATGCACATTAATCATTTTTACATTTTACAGTTAGTTGAAGTAATTATTGGTTGGAAATATTTTTTGAAAGTTTGCTTCTCCTTTCATATCAGAAACAGACCATAAGATAATCTTTTGCGCTTTTCATGTATCCAGACGTCTTCACAAAATTTGAAGAGAAAAAAGTCGGATGACGAAAAATTGCCTGGCTGAAAAATATTATCAACAAATCTGATTATTTCTATTTTGTCTTCCCAAAAGAAAATTTTGATTTCATTTATTTTTATTTATAACATTTTTTTTCCAAGCAGAAATTTCCGACAAATAGAATTTAATAAACAGAATAATTTAGAAATGCTCGTGTGAGCAAGAGACAAGAGAGTTGTTTTTCTTTGAATTATACAAAAATGGACGGAGTACATTTCTTCTGACTGACAAGTCTGTGCACGCATTGTAAAAGCTTTTATTTCCACAATTCTAAAAATCATACATCTGCCTCCACTTCCCATCGGAAACAGAAATTATGTGATGGTCTTAAAAGAAACGTCCTCAGATGTATCGTAATATGCTAGCTAGTATTGTTAACTTAAAGTCAATTTATATCAAAATTTTGTATATGATTTTTGAATATTACTATATTGTATTTATAATATTTGCATACCACCATGGGTAAATTGATTTAATGTTTCATTACGTACATTGTCTCTATTTTATGTGATAATATGCTTGTATCTGTGTTATGCCCCCAATGGGACCATGATTGGAAATAAATTCTATTCTTATTCTAATTCTAGTTCTAATGAAATGGTGAATATTAGAAAAAAGTCCTGAGAATATAAACGTACTGTAAAAGTGCTTTATCCGCATAAAATTAATTTAACGCTGCATACGAGATCACAAATTTTCCCAGGATAATTGAAGTAAATTTTGGGCATGTACCAGTATACACGTATAGAGGCAATCTAAGAAACCTGCATAATTTTCCCCGTGGATTGAACAGAAACTGTGATTCCGCCGCATGACCCCATGGATCGAAAGAGTACTTTTACAGTGTTTCAATGAATGATTACATTATCTGTATCAGATAAAAACAAGATTTGTAAGATGATTTTAGTATCTACATGTATTTATGGCCTACACTCAAAACTATAAACGTCTGTACTCCGTGGGCTACAACAGATCTAGAATAAAATTCAAGGTTTTTCGATGAAATCTTGATCGTTGTGATTTTTTTTATGATCTTGTTTCAAAATCATACTCAAGGTTCCATCGCGGGCCCCAAGACCATAAACTGAGACTGAACAAACAACGAAAAAAATTCTCGAGAGGGACGTTAAGCAATTAAAACACAAACAAACTAATGAAACAAATAATAAACAGCTTATCCACCCACAAAATTATTTCTGTTTAGATCCACTCATTATATTTATACGTACGAGGGTTGTCCCGTAAAATCGTAGACAAGTTGTCTAGTGTTAAAAATAATCATCACTGCGTTCTGAAATTTTCACTATTATTTAGTACATATTTTCTCATTATCAAGACTACTAGGTTTTGCAGCAAATCTCTCTCTCTCTCTCTCTCTCTCATTATGGCATATTCAAGGTCATTATTGCATAATTATTCGAAGATGTACTAAAATTATGTAACAGTCTCCTACATTTTTACCTTTTCCTACTGTCTACTGCCTTCTTTTTTTTAACTTATACCCAAACATCAAACATTCCTTTTGTTATTTCTTCCTTATGGTCCTTTCGTTTTCTTTCTTATGTAATTGTAACCGGTTATCCATTTAGAACCTTTGAATTTGTTTTATAAATCATCATAACAATATAGATCATTTGAAAAACCAATCCCTTTTTTAATGAATGATTTTAATTACATATTCAAAAATCATACTTTTTGAATTGACGATTCAAAGGGATACGTAAAAACTTTTTTTCTTTCATTTTCAATTGATTAACCTTTAAAAAAATTATTATAATCTTTATAACATTTTGTAAATACCAGGATAGTTTATTACTAATTACATAGCAGAGCGAGGGAGCCGCGGTTTTCTACTCTGGAACATTTCCTTAGTTAGACTGGTGATACTTGAATAATTAGTGCCAAATTATCGGTTCGAATCAACCGGCGTAAATGGCAGAAGAGGTAGCGGCACATTCACCCGCGGGGAAGTACCCCAACAATCGGGAGGGGCGGGGGATAGATGCACGCGACGTTGCACGGCACAGCGGGTGTAATTCAAGACGCACAAGTCACCTGTCCCTTAAATACATCAAACGGAATCTGATGTTATTATTCCGGCTAAGGCATTCGGTCGTGTAATCGTCTTTCTTCATAACCAACTAATTTTAATGCTTACGTGCCCCTATTTTATTCTTAAACAAACGTTTTCCTCTTATTGTCGAATTGGCGGCATTGTAGAAAAATGAGCCAGAAAGCAAGTCAATTTTTGGTTAATTTCCAAAATACGGTATTGTCTCCTTCGTATATCCTTCTCGGAAATGTCAATTAGGAAATCATTCTGGAAGAAGTTGGAAAGCGACGTGTGCTTTTTATAAAAGACAAAGATGAAAGAAGCAGTACTGAGCCAAATTGAGTCAATTAAAACTACTTTGATATTAGTTTAATGAACAGATCACCAGTAGGGTTGGAATCCCTGTTTCTTTTTTCTGATAATGACTACACACACATACCCATCACTACAATGAAAAGGACGTCATCATTAAAAAGCTATTTTTCAAACAAAGGAGAAATCCTTTAAAAAAAATCTGTGTTTAATGCTGCTTTTATGAATTGTATTTTTTAAACACGTGGTTTGAATATATAGTAATTCTTAAATAGGACAAAGTGTTTAATGTTCTTAGTTTCTTCTTAATAAGATAAAATCGTTTTAATTATAGATGGTTTTATTAAAAAGCAATATGAATAGAAACATTATGAAACATTTTGAAAGTGGGTGAAAGTAGATATAATTAAAACTGAAAAAAGTACGGAATCTTTTAAGTCTATGAAAGATGAAAAATGGTGAATTTTTCAAGCCAGCATAGAAATATATTAAGAAGTTACAAGGTAAGGACCAGCAGATAAACTAAGTATGATACAATTATTGTCAAAATTATGTCCTACAGCCAGAGTGAGGCGGTGATGCGACTGCTAAGAACCAGTCAGTTTCGTAGATTCTATAACAATTGAATGGCAATCCGTTGATTGACAGAGATTTCCCTCCATTTGCCGATACAATGGGCGGATGCGTTCGATCACCGCTCGATGGTAACAAAAATTAATATAATCCAATACTCGTTGTATAAAGATTTCAAAACATTGCAATCTGACGTGTTAATCAGCAAATCATTGCATTGACCGTTTGCAGTTCCTGGAAAATTTCACTTGTGGATTGTTTTCATCAATTGATAGAAAAGAGGATTAGGGAAGAAAAGAAGCTTATAGGAATTTTTACAGATAGGCCTATTTATAAAGTGTATGTAAATTGTCGCATCCCTTTATCGCCTGAAGAAAAACAAGAAAAAGGAGAGGTAAAAAATTAAGAAGACAGTGTATGATTGTATTTTCATTCTGAATAAAAATTGCCTTGTTATTGTGTGTTAGTGTTCTTTGTTTTCAGAAAATCAAGGTTTGTTACTGTTTTGAGGAAAATCCTGTTTGAACCTGCTGGCTGGCTAGACTGTCTAGACTGTGAAGCGTGACGTCATAATCAAATTGTTGAGTCGCTGCCAAAATCGTAGTAGCAGCGTTGTGAATCGTAGTAGCAGCGTAGTGTATAATGTAAACACAGTGTAAACACACCCCGTATAGGACATATAGGGGCTCTGTACTAACCCACCTAGTCCCCTAGGGTTAGGGTTGTACTGAGTTGACCAGGCTATCCCCCACAGACCCCCTAATCTGCACTCTCTTGACCCACCTATCCCCCCACAGGGGCTGCACTCCCTTGACCCGCCTACCCACCACAGGGGCTGCACTCCGTTGAACCCCCTATCCCCCCAACCCCAAAAGTGCACTCCGTTGACC
>PRKT01000033.1:11093-55786 GCA_003671525.1 Saccostrea glomerata
CCCCCCCCCCGCCCCAAAAGTGCACTCAGTTGACCTCGCCATCTAGGCCCCTTATACTACTCACGCCGTATGTCTCTGGCAAGATCCAAGCTTTTGAATACACTAACAAAAGATTAAGATTTCTCTATCTGGAGTCGATTATTTTCGAGTTCTAGGCAGATGCATGGAAGAATCTTTCAAATGCAAATAATTAAATATTGGTTGTAACGCATCCTTATTTGATTGGATAAAATAGGTAATATTGAATACCCTGGTATTGCCTTCGTCATAATGATTTATTTAGAAACGTATTTTAAAATCTGCTCGACTTTACATTATAAAAAAGTTCAATTTAAATGGATTTTTGAAGGAGATATTGTATAATTTTCGAAATGCTATGGTGGAAAATTAAATTTTAAGGAATAAATCTAATAGCAATCCACGTTATACTGGTATGACATGGGTTAGAACAGTTTACGTTTTTTATCAACTGCTTCACCTTCTCTGAAGTGTAAGTTGTCCTGACCAAGGTTATATAAGAATAACTTGGGTAGAAATTAAATTCATTACTTCAAAAATTAAATTTATTTTAAGTATGAAGGTGATACTCGCTCAAAGGTGTTTGTCTCAAATTGTCCAATACTTTCGCGAAGCCAGGGGACATAAATAGTAAATTTCGTATGTCCGTCTGTCACAAAAACTTAATCTTTTGTCATATCTTTTGAACAAAAAGAGATAGGACGTCCATATTACATATGTGTATTACCTTGGACAAGACTTTTCTAAATCACAATCATCTTTGACGCCGTGACCTTGAACTTTGAATTTGACCTACTTTAAAAAAAAAAAATTAAGATTGCCCAAGACTTTTGAATGCGAAGGGATTTCGTACTAAATATTTGTATTATTTCGACAAAAAAGATTAACAATGATTGACAGTTTTTGTCATGGCTTGATTAAAAGTCACAATGAATCATAAATACAATGATGTACACAAGGTATCAAGACAATGATGTACACACGGCATCAATGCCATGAAGTACACAAAATGTATATTGAATAATTGCTACACAATGGGTACAATGATATACAATGATATTTAATAAAAGTCAATGATAAATAACGATATTCAATGTTATTCAATGATATACAACGATATTCAATAATATTCAATGATATACAACGATATTCAATGATAACTAAATTGCAATGAGCAGGTAGCAAGGTATTACAAGGACAATAACTTACAATGGCTTTTTCAACAGTGAATGATGTAGAAAGTTCATAAAATAGGAATACAATGACATAAGCTTACAGGGTTCTCCATCATTTAAAATGTTACTGTGTTGCAGAGTTTACGCGAAGCACTAAAATTTCGCGGTATTTTCGCGATCAAATTCGCAACTGAAACTGAGTCATTATTATAACAAAAGAATATATGCACACACTTTTTAAAAAAATCGATAATTCGTTACACAAATGGTATGGTCGTACATATTGATAAAAGTAAAAACACATGTTCTGAAAAGCAGAAGGAATTCTGCATGGTCGAAACAATCGAAGTGCTCTACATTTTATAGAGTAAATTGGCCGTGAGTATTAGTCAGTTTTCTAGATCGTATTACCGTATTACACAAAAAAAGAAACTTCAGAACAGTAAAATACTTTTAAGAGTTCCTTATTTGAACATGTTGAAATTTTAAGCAGTTCATTCACATCAATGAAATAACTTCGGTATGATTTTATGGTTCACTTAAAGAACGAACTAACATAATCCTACAGTATAGCCGTGGTTCTTTAGAAAAGACACATTTAAATATTAAAAATAAATAATTCAATATATTTTAATGCAACTACCAATTAACCGTAACATGGAAGTGTGAACACAAATTATTTATATTTGTTCCTTCATGCGTGAAGTCCGGCGAGGGTATCGGAGATAATTGATTGTGCATGGTGAAGCCCTATAGTAATTAAGTGCACCGCCGTTTAGAATTGAAAGACGGTAGAATTGTTTCATTAAAATCACACTAAATTAGAGAGAATTTATGTTAAGATTTTCTTATTATCACAGATCTTACCGTGTCGGCAAAATTTTTACTATGTCGCAAGCATTAAATTTGAATCGTTACTGTGTCGGAGAAAATTTTACTGTGTCGGGAGCAACTCAGTAAAACAGCTCATGGAGAACCCTGGCTTAATTATTGGCTAGGAACCCTAACAGGATCAGCAGCGAGCATTTAGCAAAATTCGGTTCGTCCTAAAAACAGCCTGTTAGAATATCATGTAAACCGCAGTTCAATGAGACCTAAGAAACGCCATGACACAAATGGATTCTTCTGCAGTTAGCCAAGGAAAAAGGATGTAACGGAGTCTTCTGTTGGTAGCCAACAGGGATGGGGTCGATTACTTTCAAAAGTAATCGATTAAATTACAATTACTTTGGAGTTTAAAAGTAATCGATTACAAGCTGATTACAGGCATTTTTTAAAGTAATCAATTACATCTGATTACTTTTTCCTTCATGTAATCATGATTACTTATGATTACTTTAGATTACATTAAGTTTTTTTTTTGTTTAATATTCAAGGATAACGGCATGTTTTTATTCATCTTTCTTTAAATATCATTAATATTTTAAGGTAGAATTCAGACAAAGTTTGGTTGTATATGTCTTTATTTAGATACATGTGATTTATATTATATCACCTGATTTCTATTTTTTATACAAGTTTTATACAAGTAAATATCTTGTTATTGTTGAGAGAAATAGAAAAAAGAATTTATTATAGTTTTTTTATAAATCAAACTGGACATAATTATAGGTAGGGATAAAGGGATTCGATAGGGAACTGTTACACAAGTAATTGACCTTCTTGACGAGTGATATACTTTTCAATTAAACTGCCAATCATTAGATGTTTTTACAGGAATTAACACATTGACTGGACATACATGGATAGTTCAATGATTACTATTACCCAAGCTGACCCAACTTTAGTATACCTGTGTCTTATGACTAATTAATTCACATGATCTTTTCATGTACACTGTAAATCAAACAAAGTGAATTTTAGAATATGTCTCAATAAAGGAACATTTGCTATTAAAAAAATACAAGTTTTTTTTCAAAGATTTACAGGGAAAACAAATTGTTGCATTACACATATGTTCATTAAATTTGAAACAAAATAAATCAAACTTTTAAATGATCCTGTAGTAATTTTCTATCAGTATATGCATATATCTTGTCAAAAATAGCGAATTCCTAAGCTGCTAAAGTATTTTGAAAAGAATACCGAATATAGCAAGGAACTGATAGAATTTACTCATTGCCTGGACAATGGACTGGAGACATAAGAAGAAGATAATTAAATATAGGTTATAATTTTATAACTTTTTTCAATAAACAATTTTATACACTGAAAAATATTAACTGGAAATCATCTAAAATCATGAATTTATGAACTTTGTTTTCAAAATTGTAATCATAAAGTAATCAAAAAGTAATCATGATTACAGGACTTTTTTCACAGTAATCGATTAAATTACGATTACTTGTAATCAGAAAAATGGGTGATTACTGATTACTCATGATTACTTGGCAAACTGTAATCGATTACAGCTGATTACGATTACTGATTACGATTACCCCATCCCTGGTAGCCAAGGGAACGGACGTAATGGCTTCTTCTGCTGGTAGCCAAAGGAATGGATGTTACGGATTCTTCTGTTGGTATCCGAGGGAATGGATGATGACTGAAAGAAGAAATCAAAGACAGCAGCAACAACTGGTCAAAACAAAAGAACAATTTATTGAATAATTTAATGAATTGAATACTGTTCGTTATCTCCATACCCTTCTTTATTAAAATCTGGAAAATTTGGGAGGATGGGTGTGATACCGAGCTTCAAAGGATAACAGAAGATAGAGAAGGAAGAGCAAAATGCACATGCCTAATGAATGTGGCTATGTGAATTATGTACATTTGCGTGAGAGTTATCTTTCGTGGACCATATCTTTATTTGTCACCATAACGGGACTTAACTCTTATTGAGTTAAGTCTGGTAACACTGTACCTGTGACAAGTCCTTTTAATTAATACACTTTGAATTTTGACCAATGACCTTGAGGTTTGACCTCTTTTTAAAAACTGACCTTTGTCATTACTTTGGATGAGATGATTTAAGGCTTTCACAATTCACATGCTAATTACCTGCGACAAGACCCTTCTAAATACACTATGATATTTGACCCCATGAACTTGACGTTTACGCTTAACCTTCTTTTAAAAATGTTATTTTTTCCCTATAACTTTTGATAGCGAAGAGATGGGTCTTTCATATTAGACATGTGTATTACCCGTGACAAGATATTTCCGACCATATTATGATTTCTAATCCTTTTGACCTTCATGTTTGACCAATTAAAAAAATCAGTTTTTGTGATAACTTTTGAATGACATTTTATAGGGAGATCATATTAAACTTAATTTGCCGTAAATAATGACATCTTACCCAAGAAGACACCGAAAGCGGGAGACCACAATTCTTTGAATTTGCTAGTTATAATCTCATTCTTGTTTGTATGAGCAGGGAAGAAGCCACCAACTTCTGTTATTTATACAAAAGAATGATGAAATTATGGATAATGTTAAGTGTTCTGGTACGTAGAAGGCCATGTCTGAATTTTTCAAAAAAATTAAGAAATTTTATTCCGTTGATGATGTCATTGATTTGTTGGTCGCGCTGTGTGGGGTACCAAAGGAATGCATGGTTTTCGTAATTTTTTTAATGTTAAAAAGAATGTTTAAACTGTGAATATTTTGAATAAGATGGTGAATTAAACTAAAATTGCTTAAATTTATACAAATATACTTTCAATGATATTTTCACTTACATTATCAGAGATATGAAGTTGTTTAACTAAGTCATGTGATCATGTGTCCATCGACCCCTTTACAGGGCTCTAACACACGCGGTGCCTTTAAGTTTTCAATTAAAGTATCACTTTATAGATACACACGGTACTTTGGAGGTTAATCTTGCATGGCACCTGAGGTGTGTTCAGCAGAGCGAGCGCTCGCTAGCGTTCGCGAGCGCTCGCTTCTGAACGGAGGTGATCGTCGGAGCGCCCGCGAGCGCTCGCGAACGTACTTTGGAGGTAGTGCGCCTTCAAATCCAATATGGCGTCGAAAATTCCTAAAATGACTATACTTCTCATTGCATTTATCTCTATTTTATCAATTGTTTTGTAATAAGGTACCGACAGAACAATAAAGCATTGTTTTTTTTTTGGGTTTCTTTGAATAGCTGCAAAAATGATATCATGTACATACTTTTGAAGCATTGACAGAGGTTGAAAAATGCAGAGAAAATGAGGAGTACGTAGAAGATGGAAGTGGATGTCCCAACACTTGCCTGTCCCCAAAATCAGAAGAAATCTGTTCTGATCCTGATGTTGCTGGGTGCCAGTGTAAGAAAGGTTTTGTGAGAGATGGAGATATTTGCATACCTGTCAGTCAATGTGGATGTATCCTGTTTAATGAACGCTTTCCGGTACGTTTACCTTATAACACTATTCTAAACAAACTAACTTTATCAGAATGTTTTATACATGTCCAAGAACGAATTCGATGTATCGACGATATCGACAATATTATTTCGATATCGTATCGATATCGATCGTGATGAGCACTATTGATTTAAAATACTTGGTACCATATATTAGACTTTGTGCATGTGAATTTATCATGACGAATCGTATCGATATCGATCATATTTGTAGAATTTATGTTCATAGTGAGATGTAACATAATCTTACAGGTCACAAGTGATGTAAAATTCATTCATAATGAGCATGAATATTAAAAGAGTAAATATGCACACGCGTTGCATGAAGAGACGCGGAACTTATTGTCATGGGAATGTTAAGTACAAAGATTTTGTATTAGGGTAAAGGTTTGTAAAGTTATATGTTTTAAAAATCCTGATTCGATACGATATCTTCGATATCGACGATATCGATGGCAGGTACAATCTTTGTAAAAGTAAAATAATTAGACATAAATACACATACAAAGTAATAGAGACGGTATTAACAAAGGGCTTAGCAAAAATTGATTCGATATTGAAGCGACATCGTCGATATCGACACTACAGGAAAAGTTTTAGAAAATATAGTTTTCAAGTAACACCTGTTAAAAACACGATACTAGTATTATAGATGAAAACCATAATTCTTTGAACAATCATGATTCGATATCGGCACGATATCGAGGATATTGACAGTAAGGAAGATTTCTTAAACAGAAAGTATTGTATAAAAAACACATAAGAATAGAAAAATACTATAGCTGACTAGAAAAAAGTAAGGTGTCGTAACTACATCGTGTCTTAGACAAAACTTGAATGTTTTTGAAGAATGCATTGTATTTGACAAAAATTTTAACATGTGAAATGTATATTCTTTACTCGAAAAACAAAAAACGTGATGGAATTCAAATACTTTTTGGTTTAATAAAAAATAAGAAAAACTTCGCCTCTTGTATTACTTTTCAGTGGAAGTGACCAATGGTGTCCCTCTGTGTATTTTAGATATATTAGTGAAGAAAAGCTGAAATATTTTGTTTATGTCCTTAAAGATGAATGCAAGCACACTCTCAAAAGATTGCAAGGAAAGAATGGTATGCACACTGAAGGATGATGTCCCACAAATTATAAAAGAAACAACAGCTTGTGGTTATGATGAAATGTGTGCCAATAGCAAGGGAAGAGGAGAGTGTAGAAAAGGTATTTATAACGTATTTTTTTTTATATGTTTAAAATTTTAATTAACATACCTGTATTTCAAAAAAAAATATTTTAAATATTCCATGTGTTCTTTATTATAAAGTTAATGGAAAATAGATTTATTGTCTTATTGTTTATGTTTTCCGATAGATGAATTAATTGATTGCACGAGGGTCATTCAAAAAGTTCGTAGACTTTTGTCCTAACTTTTTTATTTAGCGTCATATTATATCCAAATTTGGTACAAATATTTTAACAACAGATTCAAATAATTTGAGTAAAAAAATTGGAATGTATCTCCATATTTTTTAAAATTACCAAGGATTTAGAACAGCAAAAATGGGGTCACGGAGCACCGTCAAAATTGAGTAATTTATTAATTTTCACTTTATAGTATTTACAGCCAAACCTCTAATAAATGGAGCTGAAACGAAATAGAATTTCCATGTTTAAATAAAGTATTGCTGTATTAATTAAAATGAAATCAGGTTATGTAATAAAAGATACCAGTTTCTAAATACATATGGACTTGATTAAAAAAAGCAAAAAACCATGACGTTGGAGGACGTCACGGAGCAGCAGGTAGCAATAAAATTGTACTTTACATTCGGGAAACTTCTTCTACAAGCTTAAAAAAATCCATATAAACCAGGGTCTGTATGAAAAATAATCTGTGTATTTGTATTAGATGGAAAATACAATTTTTGAGTGGTAGCGAGACGATGGATTGTCTGCAAAAAAAAAAAACAGGTTAAAGTTAAAAATATTGTCGAAAGAGTTAGGAACGTCATTGAACGTGATGTGTGCTCCACTGTTGCAGAATTAATAGAGTTACATGGTAAATTAAAGAATTTGAAAACAAAGACATTCTTATTCAAGCCATATTTGTACAATTGTTCGCAAACTAGGTGTTAAGTGTTATGGATGTGAGTTTTTTTTCATGGAGAAGACGCTACAAACCGTCTTTGAAATTAAGAAATTTGTATAATTTAGACAAACTTTCTTTACGTTGTCTTTGACGTTACAATGTTGGTTAACCGAGTTCCGTGGTAACAAAACATGTTGGTTTTAATTTTAGCTTACATGAGTTCTATTTAATCAAATGGAATGAAACTTCACACTTCTACAAAATAAATGTTTATGTTTACGAAAATGTGCTGATCTATGATCTTGTAGTAATCATATGACGATGAGAAGCATTGTCTACGTATTTTTTGAATGACCCTCGTATGTTGTTTTACGTCCAATTCGACAATTTTTCAAACATATAGAGGCGTAAAAATAGTCATATGTAATTGGCTTAAATGCCGAAATAAAGGTTCTTTTGTATTAAAATATCATGGTAACTATTTTTATAATAATTGACTGCTAAATACCCCAATGCATGATTAGTAATCAAGTGATATGAAAAAAAATATATCAGAAATAAAAAAAAAAGATATCTAATTAAATATTTACAGAAAATGTTTGGCTCTACATATTATGTTTAAAGTCTTGTCATTAAAGATTCCATTTGACCATAGAGAATATATATTGAAATATTAAGATGGATCATTGCTATTTGACAAGTATGACTGTATTTTTCTAAATACATTAGACTGTTGACATCTCTTATAATATTTAATTGATTTATATTAACAGATAGCAATTAAATGACACATTAAAACTACTTAAACATGTTTAAAACCCGAGAGCTAGATTTGAAAAATGCATATTTCTTTACATTAAATATTGTCAATTTTGTGCTGGACTTAAGAATGATAGATACAACGGAATATGATATCATTCTTTACAATTAAGTCATCTGTATATTATATTTTATGTACCAGCATAAAGATTCTTGTTTCTGTTATATTCTTTATAAAGTTACATTGTTTTTGGCAATTATAAAATGAGTACAAGAATTGGTTACTTATTGTTTTAATTACTACATAAGTACATGTTTGTAATTAAATTATAGTCCCTTCTACAACCCTGAGATCTCCAATTCCACCGACAAAAGCTTACTCACCACCAACTGGAAGTAAGTTGTACCATATATTTCCATGTTTTGCTTAATTACACTGAAAGTATAGCTAAAAACTTAGGAGTTTCTTAACTCGAGTTTGCTGAACTGTATATTTATAAAAATATGGGAAGGAAACCAAATAATTTTTTTAAGATTCGGTCAAATAAATATACATGTTGATAATATTTCAGTCAAATGTGGTAAAAAGCATTGTGCAGCAAATGCAAAATGCGTTGACAATAGTGTGTGTGTATGCGAAGATGGATTTTATGGCATTGGTGATATAAGATGTTCAAGTGAGTAGATTACTTTGATGTTTAAAAAAACACATTACATGTTGATAAAATTTATCTATGACTAAATTCATTATGATAGAATGTAATAAATAATGGACTTTATTTTAAAGTATTTTTCTACTCTTTAATTTAAAAAAAATTACCTTTGACTTACATTTCATTTGTGCTGTGTTTTCATTTCAGTGTGCAACAAAAAATTATTCAGATTCTTTTTTCTGTCATTTTGTCTTATAAATATCTTCTAATTTGTAGAAATGTGTACATGTGGAAGCGGTGGTCCCAACCTGTTTGAAACGTATGATGGCAAGATTCTTCACTTCTCTGGAAAGTGTCAATATCAGATATCATCCTACACAGACACTCGGGGCTCCTGTTCTTTTTCGGTGGATTTAGTAAACAAACGAAAGGAGGAAACTCATCTCATCGTTAAAATTCTAGAAATGAACATCAAGTTTCTCCAAAGCCAAAAGATACAAGTATGTGATCCATCTACATGCTTTTTATCTACATGTTTTATTGGGTTTTTTAAAAGTTTTTGTATAGTTTCTCTGTTCAAATTATATAATCAAGGTTTTTTTCAGATAAATGGACAGGATCGCTCCCTTCCTGCTGGTAATTCCAAGTTCCTAATCTACAAAGCTGGTTTTGCTATTAGGCTGTTTGTGCCGAGTTGTGGTTTCTTAGTGAGTTGGGATGGTGACACCAATTTGTTGATCTCTGTCCCAGTTGCGTATTCTACTGGACTTGATGGTATCTGTGGCAATTGTAATCAAAACAAAAAAGATGACCCGACCACTACTGATGTGTTTTCAAAGTACACAATGACAGCATTATCCGGATCAACGTATGTGCATTACTATTCTTTTTATGCACAGATTTCAATTTATAATATGTGTGTGTATGTTTATGCTAAGGAGATATGTCATAAATTTTTATAAGTAAATTGATTAAAAGTTGTGGTATATCAAGTTTCCAGCTAAAAAATTAAAATGTTAAGTAGACTTTTCTGATTATAACAATGATAAGCATTTATGTGCAGGTGTGAAGATGATTTCTCCATCAAACGTTGCAACAGACGATCTAAACTGATGATGAAGATGCGAGTTTGTAAATACCAGGATCGAGCGATCAAACGAAAATGTAATCAGTCGTCCCAAGAAAGTAAAACGTTTATGAAGGCCTGTATTGACAGTGGTTGTGACTCCATGGCTAGAAGAAAGAATAAAGCTGCAATAGAGACTGGATGTCAGACGTTAGACTTGTTCTCTGGCATCTGTAGGGCCAAAGGTCATGATGTAAATTGGAGAATATTCCCGCTTAACGATTGCAGACGTAGGTCTTTTTATCATCACTCATCAAATAACGGATTAAATATCACATAAATTGTTTTTAATCAGCTCAAATTTATTTCTAATGATTTTACTTTACATTTTGAATTAACCCAAATCTATATTATAAATTCATCAACGAATAGTTAGAAAATGCAGCTGAAGAAAATGTGTTATATGTATCGAAACAAACTTAGTACATTTAATATTTGAATTGTAATAACATTTTTCAATTGAAATTCAGGACCAAGATGTAAGTCAAGTGCAAACATGGAGACAAACTTTGGCAAAGGGATATCAGGTTGTCCACAGACATGTGGATTTGCTTTTGAAGGAAACTGTTCTTTGCCCTTAGCTGAAGGCTGCAAGTGCAAAGAAGGCTTTGTTTGGGATGGGGACATCTGTGTGAGACCTAGCAAATGTGGCTGCACAACGCCTGAAGGGGATTATATAAGTGTACGCGTCTGTATTAGGTTTACGTTATCACGATGAACAATTTTATATTTAAAATCATTTTTATGCCCCCCCCCCTTTTTTTTTGCTTCCACATGAAATAAACGAGGTATACAGTGTTGACCCTTGCTGTTATTTCTTTTACTTAGTTTTCCAGACTTTTTGCTATGCTTGTTGATAGCGATATTTGTTTGGTTGTTTGTGTTTATTTGTGTGTTTTTTTAAATTCCAGGTTGGAAAATCTCTGATCAGCGAAGACTGTTCACATGTGTACAAGTGTGTCAGAAAAAACGGAAAAGCAACACTGCAGGAACAGCCTGGACCATGTGTGAATAAAAATTGTATTGTTGTTAATGGAGAGCCAAAATGTACCACGTGTAAGGAAGGATTCGAAAACACACTTAACGGATGCATGCCAAGTACGTTTGATTTTATTTAGTTCAAAAAGTGAACTACAAAATATTCATTCATAAATGTTTTGGTCTAATCATTTTTGTCCCCCGCTTAAAAAGTGGGGGATATTAATTTGGGTCTGTCCATCCGTCCGTCTTTCTGTCTGTCTGTAACGCTTTCGTTTCACACGATATTTCAAGAACCCTTTGAGCTTTTGCAATGAAATTTTGCATAGCAACTCCCTATGGACTAAAAAAGACCCCTATTGATTTGAGGTCAAAAGGTCAAAGGTCAAGGTCATAAATTTGCAAATTCTGTCTGTTATAACACTTTCGTTTACGCGCGATATCTCGAGAACCCTTTGAGTTTTTGCAATGAAATTTTACAAAACAACTCCCTGTGGCTTAAGAAAGACCCCTATTGAATTTGAGGTCATAAGATCAAACTTCAAGGTCATAAATGTATACATTCTGTTTATGTGCAACACTATCGTTTTCGGGCGATATTTCAAGAGGATTTTGAGCTTTTGCAATGTAAATTTATACCAAAAGTCCCTAGGACCTCTCTCACCCCTCTCAAAGTGTCCCGCCCCGTTTGTTTTATCAAGTATTGATAGTATTACATGTCGCTATTTTTAGCACAGGGGCATGAAGGAGAGTTGTTACGTATAAAACAGGTTCTCGGCGGACTTTATATTCTTATTACCTATTAGAACTGTTTAATAAAGGTTAAATTAGACACCATGCATTGTGTTCAATTTTGACAATATATCGAACGTGTATATATACATGTATGTGACTTAATGTTTGTATATAATTTTTTACATTAACGCGGCTCCGTGGTCTAGTGGTATGTCTCTCGCTTCACATATGAGAGGGCCAGGGTTCGCATCCCGGAAAATCCAAGTTCTTTTTCCCGAAATACTTTTTTTTTACTAAATGATAGTATTCAGCATGTGAAATGAAAAATTTATGAGGTCTGGCTTGTACAAACTCATAAGATCATCATTACAGTGTGATAAATATTCCATATAAAAAGAATCTTCTACACACATAATAAAGAATAATCAATCAAACCTTTATATCCATATTGGCATATTTTATTTGCTTCAGTATACATTTAATAATTCTACAAATTCAGTCAAGGGGATCCGACCCCCCCCCCCCCCCCCCCCCCCCCCCCACCCCCCGAACCCCGAACTGCGCATGGTTTACTTTTTCCTTAAGCGGGGGACACAAATTCTCTGAATTAGCTTGTTTAACATATTCTTTAATTACAAAAAGTGAACTACAAACTATTCATTGATAAAAGTTTTTGGTCATCATTTTTAACATATTCTTTAATTACAGAGTTTACCACAACAACAGCAATCCAAACACCTGCTTCTATGCCAACCCAAGGTATTTAACATGCAAGCTTTACCCTATTCAATAAAGATGTTTTTCCAATACCCATAATGCATGTTTACTTATATTTGTACCTGTTACACGATTCCTATTTGTGTGTTTTATCACTATTACTGTCAAAATATCGTGCTTTAAAAGTATATATCGACTTTTATTTCATTTTCAATTTTGTATACTATTTTCTGTAGATTTAAACACTCCACCAAATTCACCACTGTCAACTACCACTCCAGCCTATGCGTTACCAACAGGAGGTATGGGAAGTATACTAAAAATTGTAAACCTTAAGAGTTAAATAAATTATATTCAGTTAATATGACATTCCTACTCAGTCCCCTTTTAAAAAAATAATTTGTGAAAGATGCGTTTGAAATCAATCTTCTTTTTATATATACTGTTTTAAATATAGCTCACGAAGTCAAAATGAAGCATTAAAAGGAAAACCCTGTAAAAACTTTTTAGAATGTATATTTGAGTATATAGAACTTATGGGGCAATTATGTTAGACGTGCTAGGTCAAAAAGGTTATTTCTGCATCGGGATCATCAAATTGATACATTGCATTGTTCAGGTAACATATAGTTATTTTGTAGGAGAGCTACCCCAACCAACTCGTTCTCCCGTCTTATCGTCCTCAACAGGTAATTTTGAATTAATATAAAACAGTCACGTAAACTGCTATTTTACTCGTAGTATACGAAAATATATACAAACTGAATGCATATCTTTACATACTTCAACTGCTTGTTATAGGAAACAATGCTTGTAAACAGCGATGCTTTAGATCTGAATTAGGAATACAAGATAAATTTTTTAAGGTTTGATGTCATTGAAAAGTACAGAACGGTTACACTGAAAACAGAAAATTACCGTTCAGATTATAAGCATTGAATAAAACGGGTCATAATGCAGGTTCTAATTTTTAAAACTACTTGTAAGTATTTATGGAATATTTCCTTTACTCAGATTTAAGTACACCAGCGACATCTACACCGGCTTTTATCTCTACGGAAGGTGAGCTTAATAAACCAGAGAGTTGAATACTTACTTATGATATAATAATTTCTTTTAAATATGATATTTAAAAATATTTTTAGTAACTTCCTTGTGTTGCAAAAAAGAGATGTGGAGTGTTGAAGTTGATAAAATCATTATTCTTAATTTCAGGAACGACTCCTTTGACTTCAGTGGCTGTTGCTCCACCGACTAAGCCTACAGTTTTATCGCCATCTATAGGTTACTAGTAATCTGAATTCATTCGTATTTTTTAAAAATGATATATAGGAAATAATGTACAATTTTTAGCCATCTGTCTAGATATAGATACGGATTGGTTACGAAATCAAATTCCATAAAGCCCGAAAGAATAAAATGCTTTGCATTTACTAAGTAGAGCTAACACAATTCTTAAAGGATCAAAGGAGATTTTCCAATTTTATTTTCCATTTTAGTCAGAAATATATCATCAATGCTTACTCCGTTCCGTGATTTTTCTACCTTATTACATATTTATTCATATCAAAAGTTTTTAAATAAAAAATCATTTTCAGAAAAATGTATTGATAGTGAGTGTCCTGCAAATGCTGAGTGTTTAGAAAACAAATGTACCTGTAAAACTGGCTTCATTGACGTTATGGGGACTTGTGAAAGTGAGTTTTTAAGTGAAATAGATACAAATTTTAAAATGAAACGTCAATCAAAGAATCTTTGTTTCTGTGATTTTGTAAAGGTCAAAATACTAAGTTTTGATGAAGAAATCGAATTTTTTACATTATCAATGTAATTCGCCATACGAAATCAGTGACAAGAAAATAATACACAGAAATAATCATTGATACATGTACATGTAGATAGGGCTGCGGGCAATTTGTAAATTACGAGATATTTTTTTTTTTCAGAAAAATGTATTAATAGTGACTGCCCTGCAAATGCTGAGTGTTCAAACAACAAATGTACTTGTAAAACTGGTTTCATCGACGTTATGGGGATTTGTGAAAGTAAATATTTCAATGAATTAATACAAATAAAGCATCAATTTAAAGAATCTTTCTTTCGGTTATTTTGTAATCATAGTATTGTTCTTACATTCTCAAATTAATGCACCATACCAAATAAGTGGCAAGAAAAAAATATATAAAAAATCCCATCATTGATACTTGTAGTTAGAGCACCTTAGATTTTTTTTGTTTAAGAAAAATGTATCGATAGTGAATGTCCTACAAATGCTGAATGTTCCAACAATAAGTGTAACTGTAAAACTGGCTTCATCGACGTTATGGGGACTTGTGAGAGTAAGTATTACAGAATTACATGTTCAATACAAAGAGTTTTACCAATGTTGCAGCAAAGAATATATTTTCTCATTGCTACGAGTTTGTTTCACTTGTTTAGCAAATGTGAAGATACATTTATAAATTTTATTTTTAAATGAACTGGAAATTTCTATAATTAAAACTTTTTCCATTCTTTTAGAACAATGTATCGATAGTGACTGCCCTGCAAATGCTGAGTGTTCAAACAACAAATGTACTTGTAAAACTGGCTTTATCGACGTTATGGGGATTTGTGAAAGTGAGAAGTAGTGTGAAATAAATACAAAAAAGCATCAATTTAAAGAATCTTTATTTATGTAATTTTGTAAAAATCAAAAAACGAAGTTATGATGAAGTAGTTTTAGTATTAAAAATAACAAAATGTTAAAAATATACAAGACTTAGAGTTTTTTGTTTTGTTTCAGAAAAATGTATTGATAGTGACTGCCCTACAAATGCCGGGTGTTTAAACAACAAGTGTTCATGTAAAACTGGCTTCATTGATATTATGGGAATTTGTGAGAGTGAGTATTAAAGAAAAGGAATCCTGTTGATTGTAGCAGTTTTATTGTGTTGCTGCATTATCTGTAATCGTGACATGTATATTTGAAATTACCTTTAATGTTTTGTGTGATAAGAGTCAGTATTTTCTTTCATTAACCTATTTTAGCATTTCTGAATATTATTATTGATTTGTTCACCTATTATTTAATGTTTTTACTCCGAAAAATATACACAGGATATCTCCTTATGAAATTTTTTTTTTTAGAAAAATGTATTGATAGTGACTGTCCTACAAATGCTGAATGTTCTAACAATAAGTGTACCTGTAAAACTGGCTTCATCGACGTTATGGGGATTTGTGAGAGTGAGTATAACTGAATTAAAAGGGAACTACAAAAAGCGGATTTACTAGTGTTGCCTTAATTTTCTGATTTAAAAAAAAATCTTTTTATAGAAAGAAGGGGAGAATAAAGTTAGAATGATTCTTTTTTTTTTCAGAGAAATGTATCGATACTGAGTGCCCTACAAATGCTAAGTGTTCAGACAACAAATGTACCTGTAAAACTGGCTTTGTCGACGTCATGGGTTCTTGTGAGAGTGAGTATTACAGATGTAATTTATCTTATACTATACAATGTTACTGATCAAAAACATAAAAAAACATAGAACGCCCTGTTGGAAGAGGGGGCATATTTAAGGATATAAAAATGAGAAGGACTATTTTTCAGAGAAATGTATCGATAGTGACTGCCCTCCAAATGCTGAGTGCTCGAACAATAAATGCACCTGTAAAACTGGCTTCATTGACGTTATGGGGACGTGTGAGAGTAAGTACTACAAAAAACCTATCAGTTTTAAGTTAGAGAATTTCTTTTCCGATGATGATATATGAAGATTCGAGAGTAATTGTAGAATTGATACTTTTAAAATGGTATGTTCAACGTTCGAATTTAGAGGAAGAAGAAATATATTGAAATCTTTGTGAGTAGTTAGAATATTTATAAAATTATAATTTCAGAAAAATGTATCGATAGCGATTGCCCTACAAATGCTGAGTGTTCAAATAACAAATGTACCTGTAAAATTGGCTTTATTGATGTCACGGGGATTTGTGAAAGTGGGTATAAATTGATTCATTATTTCTGATTTTGGTTTTATCATTAATATGCATATCAGTAAAATTGGAATCATAAACAGATTCTATCTTTAATGAATCCGAAATATTGGCTCCGAAAGTGAGATATACTTTCAAATGTAAGTTAGAGATATCGATGAGGAAGATTTAATGGAGGTCAGCATAACATGTATAAGGTAGATAGAAACAATGTAAAATTATAGATTTTGTGAGGCATACATCAATATATGTAACTTTGCTATAATAAATTCGAAATGTGAATATAAGGCATTGTCTATTTATTCCATGTGTATGAAAATGATCCCCCCCCCTCTTGGCATTTTCACTTATACTGTGATAACATGCTCTGACGTTGCTTTTTACCTCTTATATGTCAGATCAAAAATGTTAAGGTATGTATTCTTAAATTATAACAGTTGTATCACGTTATTGTTTCAGAAAAATGTATCGATAGTGATTGTCCTACAAATGCTGAGTGTTCAGACAACAAATGTACCTGTAAAACTGGCTTCATCGATGTTATGGGGATTTGTGAAAGTAAGTTTAAATAATATTTGAAAGAAGTAAATACCTGGACACATATAACATATATGATTTCATTTTTCTGAGATCTAAAAACTTTTTAAAAAGTGTATTCAATACATGTAGTAAACGGTGTTAACCAAAGATACTATGTCGTTGGAAATGTTTCCTTACATTTTTTTTTCGTTTTTACAAAATGTTTGGACAGCAATTGTACATCAAATGCAGTGTTTGTGAACAATAAATGTACATGCAAGTCTGGGTTTGTGAAATTGTCATGGGTTTGTGAGAGTTAGACAATTAAAATATATACAGAGAGATTTTTCATTTAGGTCATGATTGTTCCCGATTTGTTTAAATATAAACTGGTGAATTATTCTCAATGTAAAGTTTTTTTTTCCATTTAAAACTGTAAAAGTTTAATATTGTCATGACCTTGTCAGCAAATACAATTTTTCATTGAGTACAATGCTGACTGATGTTTTTCATACCAATTGTTAGTCCATTATTTATACACTTAATTGACGACGGATTTTTTCCGTTCTTTCCTGATCATGACAACGAGCACACGGCGGGTGTGACCGGTCGGCAGGGGATGCTCACTCCTCCATGGCACCCGATCCCACCTCTGATGTTTCGGAGGTCCGTGTTTGCTCTGCTCTTATTTTGTATATTGTTTAATGGACTTTGAGATTGAATACTGTTCGTTATCTCCATATCCGTCCTCATAGGGCCCATTCAGTTTTCCTTACAACAAATATGAAGAAATCTACAAAAAAAGATATTCCTTCTTTTTCAGTTAAATGTGAAGATAAAAATTGCCAGTCTAATGCACTTTGCAAAAACAACAAATGTGTCTGTGTAGATGGATATCTAGACAAGGGTGGAATTTGTGAAGGTAAAGAAAAATCTAGTTAAAAATATTTACAAGTGTATACTAGTAAATCATCTCTGGTATTTCAAAGAAATAATCTCTACCCCTGAACATCGGTAGTAGGTAATCAGTACAGTTTAATTCTATGGAAGACTTGCATATCTTGTATTTCGAACGATTCTCTTTGTGGATTATAATTTATGTGTTACAAATCTTGCAGTTAAGTGTGTGGATAGTGCTTGTCCATCAAATTCAGCATGTGTAGACAACAAATGCAAATGCCTTTCCGGATATGTAAAAATCAATGGCGAATGTGAAGGTTAGTTTTCTTCTTTTTTAATATTTCTCCATCTTATACATTCTGTATTCTTTCGGATTACATTTTAGTTTCAAGGATAAATGGATTCAGTTCTTATTTAGTTATTATGTATTATTATAATAGTGAAATGTGTGGACAGTGATTGTAAAGCTAATGCAGTTTGTCGTCACAATAAGTGTACCTGTAAGGTGGGCTTCATTGAAAGGAGTGGTAGCTGTGAAGGTAAGATTATAAGAACTTTTTAAAGAACTTAAGCTATAATAAACTCGATTAAGTTCATCTTTTATCTGATTGACTTATTTTCACAAAATATTACCCTCCCCCAGATCAATGAAAATATTTTGTCATATTTTGTCATTTACATCATGTATAGATTTTACTGGTTCTTGTGATAGCTTTTTTTGTTTGTTTCAGAACTGTGCCACTCCTTTAACTGTCCTCGATTTGCTTCATGCGTGGACAACAGATGCACGTGTAACAGAGGATATGTAATGATTGGAAACAAATGTGAAGGTGTGAGGATTTAGTGAAGCAATTATCAATTATCCAGCCTCTTAAAAAAGTATGTTTGTAAATCTATCATTTTTTCTGTACAAAATTTTTAATTGTAGTCAAATGTGATGCTTCGAAATGCGCGCGATATGCCGAGTGTCGATCCAATAAATGCCAATGTAAGAGAGGGTATATAGGAGACGGTGCTACGAAGTGTCAAGGTAAGATTTCATTTCACTTTGTGGATGATATTCTAAAGGACGGAAAATAGACTTATGGGTGTTGTAATATATTTCTACATGTATTACTTTTGTTTGTAACACTTATTTGAAAACCAGAAAGCTGTGGAGGAAGAGTTTGTGGAAAGAATGCTCGATGTTCACGATATGGAAGCAAAAAGAAGTGTAAATGTGTCAGTGGTTTCTATGGCGATGGTTTCACTTGCACAGGTACAGATGTCCAACTAAATTTCAACATTAAAAAAAAAAACACTCATTCATGCAAAACATAAATTGTTTCATCATACGAAAACGATTTCTTGAGAATTTGAGTGGTATATCCTTTATTCATTATTTTTGAATTGTTTAGTACCTTGAAAAAAAAACAACTTTAAAATTAAATGGCATATTTTCTTTGTTTTGCAGATACTTGTGGTGGGAAGAAATGCCATATGTATGCAAAATGTATAAATAACAAATGCGTCTGTTCTAGGGGTACTTACGGATCAGGAGAAACTTGCAAGAGTATGTATAGTTCATTCTTATAAGACACTGGTTTGAGTTTTCAATATGTAAAGCACATATTCTCAGTAATTTAGACTACAAGACCTCTCTTCGTGATAATTTCTTATTAATTTCTAATGGCTTTAACTTTAATTAGCATCTTCGTTCTTCAATTAATATTTTAGAGAGGGTATTATGTATTTAAATAAATACCTTTATTCAAGGTAGAATATATAAACAGAAGTTTGTCTTCTGATTTATTGTATGTTTTTGTAAGGACTGTGTGGGTGGAAGCGAATTAGATGTGGTGACAATGCCAGTTGCTATAGAGGAAAGTGTAAGTGTGACGGAGGATTCGAAGGGGATGGTATGGTCTGCAAAAGTAAGTAGTTAATCAATTGGAGGGGGGGGGGGTAACTTTTGCGAAAAAAAGCAAGATTAAGTGCAGAATAGCTTCTTGTAAGGATTTGACGCATGATATTGTAAAATAAGATGATATATATAATGAAAAATCTTCTTTTTTTCTAGAACTTTGCACCTGTGCAATAACAAGTGACACGTGGTATAATCTGTATGATGGGAACTTTGTGAGATTTGCTGGAACTTGTAAATATGTCTTGTCCCAGTACAGTAATTCCAGCTCACCTTGTCAATATATGACAGAGATAAAATACAAAAAGACAGACCCTCAGAGTAAGGGAACGACGTTAGAGTACATCGAAATATCTGCGGCAGGAAGGAAAATACACATGGGTAGAAATTTAGAAGTCATGGTAAGACTGGATTCGCCCAAATTAAATTTTTAGAAAGATCTATCAAAGCATTATAATGGCAAAAAGTATATTTTTTCCTTAAAAAACTGGTTAAAGTGTAGTTAAAGTTACACATACATTTAATGACTATGGCAGCTAGATTTTTTTTTGGAAAAATTCCTCCTTGCTTATCAATTTTGTTTGGTACAACTGTTTTTTTTTTAAAGATAAAATAGGTACATCTAGATGCATTGTCTTAATAGGGATGGATGCAAAAAAGAACCCTTCTATTTCATATCACTTTCTCCTCAGGTGGACGACCTCCAGATTTACCTACCTTACACCTCTGCCGCCGTAACAATCCACTACAGTGGATTAGGTGTGGTCGTCCTCTTTAACGGCTGTAGTATTCGGTTGTTCTGGAATGGACGAGGAATGGTGGCACTGTCTGTTCCGTTAGACTTCGGTGGTTCTTTGACTGGAATCTGTGGAAACTGTAACAAAAAGAGGGACGATTTGAGAACTAAGGGTGGTGAAGATGTGTCGAGTTATGGGCAGAAAGCTGGGTCATATATTGGAAAAAGCTATTTAGTGACAGAACTGGAGAATAACCAAACGTAAATGTCAAGAGTATTCGTAATTTTTATATTAGGGTGTTATTATCCAAAATCCTAAAAGGTACTTAGTACCGGAAATCAATTTTAATCTTTTTGATCAATTAGGCAGATATTGATATTTATATTAATTTATCCATAGAATTAAAGAATCTTCGAAATTTTAGATGTGAAGCCCTTGGGTCTACCGTAACATGTTGGAACCGTGCGGGCTCTTACTCGTTCAGGAAATGTGGAATGCTAAACAGGAAATATAAATACTCACCATTCAAACGTTGTATGAAAGTCTTCCCAGAACTTGCAGACAGGATGTATAAAGCCTGTAGGCAGGACTATTGTGCCAATCGTCAGGACGCTGAGTCCACTCTTTGTAGACATCTAGAAGGATTCGCCACTCTGTGCGCCAAACGTGGTCAGCTCGTTTATTGGAGGTACCGTGTTCCCACATGCAAACGAAGTGAGTTTATATTTCTTGTAAATTGTAATTATCACGAAGAAATCAAAATTGATTGTGCATTTTGTTTTTCATTGTTTGTTTTTGTACAAAATATGCATACGATCAATTTTCTGAGAAAATAAATTTTACAAGTACTAGTATTTAAATACAATACCATTGTAGAACTCAAGTGTGGAAAGAGAAAGTTTTACTGGTGGTTCGCCTCTGCGTGTCCCAACACTTGTATGGATCCAAATGCAGAAAAGAAATGCATTCTGCCAAAGACTGAGAGTTGTCGCTGTGCTCATGGTTTTGTCTTAAGTGGAGATAAATGTGTCAGAGCAAAAGATTGTGGGTGTTCAAGGGGACCCTATTATTTCCCAGTACGGTTTCATGATTATTTCTTAAATATTATCGCATTGCGTACCAATTGGGTTTACAAATAAATAACTTCATCTTTCAAAAAAAAAACTTGCAAATTATGTCTCTTTTGTTGTAGTTGAAAGCAGTCTACCCGAAGCCTGATTGTTCTGGAGTCGACACGTGTCGTAAGTTACCAGGCAAAAAGCGCCCTCAGTTGGTCAAGGGCAAAAAACAAACTTGTCACACCGAAGCCACTTGTGACGTTATACACGGTGTACCTCAATGCACATGCCAGATTGGATTTACAGGGGACGGTGTTAAAACATGTAAACGTAAGTTAAAATTTGCTTATTTTTACACTTTTTAAAAATACATCTACTTAGTAATTATTTTACTATACACAAATATTACATAGAAAAAAGGCCTACATATATGATCTCATCAAAATACTGACGTATATTATGCTGGGTCCGCATTATTCCACAATCATCTGTTCATTTTTCTCATCCACAGCGGCAACATCCTGTTCTGTGTCAGAAAACGTCCGAAATTGCAGCGCTACTATTGAGTTGGCGGGAGAATGTTTCTACAAATCCAGACATACGCAGGCGTGTAGATACACAACGCTTAGCGTCACAGACGGCAATAAACACCGTGCTTACGTCAAGTTTAAGGGTCAGACTAAAAGCCGATCTCTACCCCGTGGTCACACATCTTTAGGATGTGCAGACTTTACCTTCTCAGGGGACCGAGTGATAATTGAGGAAAAAATATGTGATTGTCCAGGACATTAGAAATCAATACATGAACAAAATGTCTAAATATTTATTGTAATTTATTGAAATAAACTATCTTTAAAAGATCCCTGTATCATCATGTAATGTACATAATGGAAGATTAAATGTGGGGAGTAGAAAGCTTGCAAAGACATAAACTATGGAGTATTATTGACAAAAGGACAGGAAAGCCAAAAACTCAGACTGACCTATTTACATGAATACTATACAGATTTTTAAACAATATAACTTTTGTGGACAATCATTGTTTCTTAACGTCTAATGGCATGTATTTACAAATTTACTTTTCCTTCAGTGTAAAAAATACGATGTTTCCACAGAATTTAATTCCCTTTCCTGTAACAGCAGGTAAACAAGGAGGTAAATCTTTCTTTGAATGATTTTTTCTTTCGCTACAAATGTAAAAATACGTATATCCAAAATGAGAACATGTGTAAACGCCGACAATTCGATTTTTAAAAAAAGAAGATTAAGTCCAGAATAATGCTAGAGAAACTTGTTTTCCTATGGATAAAATTCTACAGAAATTAACCCCTTTTTTGGTTCATGATTTTACCGCTGTGATTTTTATGACTAACAATTTTTTTTAATAGCCTTTAAATCGAAAAAAATTCAATAGTTGTTCACAATTGCATACTAGTACTATAAGTGTTGAGACTACTCTTCATTTGTATTTAGCACTTTGTCAAAATGAGTCCCCCTGCTTATGAGTGGTAGCAATAGAGTACTTGTTCCAAAATATATAAAGAAAATATTTAAAAATGAATTGAAAGCAGTGTTTTAGCTGAGAAATAAAATATCACAAAGAGTATACAATGAATAACTTACATTCTGGTGTTTCTTTGATAATTCAGATTTAGCACCAACAGCACTCTCATTTTTTATCTGTTCTATAGCGCCCCCGATTATGTGCTCAACGTATAACTAAAAATATTTATGCATAAATGAAATTAAATGATAGCGCTAAGCATTCAAAATTTATTTAAATTCTTATACAGAGTACTTCATTCAGCTATTAGTACTTACCACAACTTCCTCAGGATCTGGTTCTACGTCCACTTTAACGTTATTGTTTTTATTCGACGCCATGGTTTGGGTGTACATCTAAAGAAACTAACGACATTAAAATTCCTGAAAAAAAAAAATAAAAATGAAAGAAATTATTATATAAATGTTGTCTTGAGTAGGATTTAAGATCAACTGACAAAGCGACATTATTAAACTCATAACTTCCTCCAGAGAAGATTTGCCGAACAAAAAGATAGTGTGAATATATAGATAGAAGCATACATGCTTAATATCAGATGCATCAAGAGAAACAAAAAAAACAACTTACCGCCATCCTTTTCTATCACAACTTTCACAAGCTATTGTGACGTCACAGATTATTTTCCTTCGCGATGAAGTGATTGTGACGTCATCTATTGTTCCAACTTGTGGGCAGAGCATAACTACCATAAAAAGCAAACGAAATAAAATTGTTCATGCAATATAAAGTTGATGTTTGAGCAATATAATGCCCATTTGTTACTTTTCTATTGCATAAAAAAACATATCATTAACGCTGTTTTGATTTAAAATTTTCTCCTTGGTGCTCCTTGCTTGCAAAGCAACATGACTAAAAAAAAATAATTGGGAATATTGTGGCGAAATAAATGTTTTTTATGGACACGTTTTTCTTTAAAATCTCCCATGAAATATAAACTTCGGAATAGCTACAATATAATTAATATCAGATTTGTGATAGGTTCCAACTAGATAGCTTCACGTACAAACCTAAGAAATAAACTTGCTAGTTGCAAGCAATGCAAGTATTTTATCATCGTCGGAAACCCGCGGGTGATCTCGTCTTTACTTAATCATTAAGTAAAGACGAGATCACCCGTGGGTTTCCGACGACGGTATTTTATTGGTTTATTCTCCGAATGGCTACTCGGAAATAACAACAAGTAATTATCACTTTCAATTAAGGGGCCCTCTAAGGGGTACAGGTATACTTACGTGTACCTATATGAATAATCTACCAGAATTTAAATAAAATAAAATGGATTTTGAATTTTTTTTTTTTAATTTGAGCACTGGTGTGAATAGATATTTTGTATACATATTTTTAAACATATAATTTTACAAGCACAAAACATATTAAAAACTATTATTTAAAATCATCTTGAAGTTCTATTGTTTACCAGCACTGGTTTTCACATTATAAATTAAATAGCACTGTTTCACTTTCATATCACACATATTTACAATATTACAATTTATTTAGTCCATCTCCATATGTTTCATCACAACTAAGGGATCACTAGTATCCAAGATGAAAAGGTTCAGATGCAGAGTGTTACATATTAACTTAGGAATTCCTTAAAAATCAAAGTGATCTGTTTTTATCTCGAATCGTCTATATTTATTTAGAAAAAAATATTCATAAACTTCTGTATTTTGTGATGATTAAAAGAATGTTTTAATAATTAAATATTAATTAAAAATTATAAATAAATGAATTAAATTAGACAAAACTTTAAAGAAACACTTAATTTATCATACATAAATATCTAGTATTATTTTAAGAAAAAATCATTTGTGTTAACTTATTTAAAAGAGTGTGAAAATGTAGCATAAAAAAGGGATAATAATTTGTAAATTCTCAATCATTTCTATTGAATAATTTGGAAAAAATAAAATTAAAGGTAAAATAAAAAAATTATTTTTCTTAATCTTAATTTTATCTATTTACATTTTTCTTAATCTTAATTTTATCTATTTATATTTTATATAATATTATATCTATTTTTTTAATTCAGTATTTTGGGGAAAAAAACAACCCTTATTTAAAATAAAATTGAATGAATATATCTGATTTATAAAATATTGCTTATCCAGGTAAACACAGGTAAGTCTACCTGTACCCCTTAGAGGGCCCCTTAATTGAGTGTGATAATTACTTGTTGTTTTTTCCGGGTAGCCATTCGGGGAACACACCATTTTATTGTAGAATGATAATGTGTTCAAATAATAAAAAAAAGGGGGGAAAAAGAATCAGATTTGGAATCAATTATGACTTAATCCATTTCCTTTTGATTATTTTACAATAATGCATTTATTACTAATCGAATTATTAGTCCACGGGTATGTTTTTTTTTTATATCCAAATGTAAATTCTTTTAGTTTTATTTATTTGTTTATTTATTTTTTTTATAGATTTTTCAAATAAAATACTTTATTTAAAAAAAGACATAAGAAATATCTCTTGACCCGGGATTCATATAAAAGGGGTTGGGGTTGTCCAGTGTCCACATGAACGCCAACGGGTATGTAACGAAGTTATTCCGGGGAAAGCTTCTGTCATCTTTGACTTTTGATTTTTTAATGATTTTCAAACACTTTGACGATACAGACTATTCATTTAGTCTACATTTCCTCTGCAAAAGTGATCGTTATCATGTCATCAAAAAAGCTGATAAATTCGGTGGAAAGATGCGTTGACGAAGCATTAGAAGGTTTGGTACTGATAAACCCAGGTCTACAGATTTTGCAGGGACACCGAGTCGTGATCCGCAGTGACGTAGAAGATATCATCAAAGCTGGAAAAGTTACTCTCCTCTGCGGGGGAGGGTCTGGACATGAACCGGCGCATGCAGGTCAATATAAAAAATATTACAGGTTAACCTTTAATGACTACTTTAATACTGACTTTTTAATTATTTTTTCAAAATTTGATAATTTTTTAGAAAGTATATTGGGTACAAAGCTGAGACATGTTACCCAAATGCAGAGACATATAAAACCATATGGTTTTATATGTCTCTGCCAAATCAAATGTTTCTTCTCATAGCACAGGCTGACACTGACAGGCTCAATGTTTGTTTTTATATCATAACTTTAATTTCAAGTGTAACGTT
This sequence comes from Saccostrea glomerata, assembly GCA_003671525.1. Lineage (NCBI taxonomy): Eukaryota > Metazoa > Mollusca > Bivalvia > Ostreida > Ostreidae > Saccostrea > Saccostrea glomerata. Next base: position 37,493 of record PRKT01000033.1, read on the forward strand.
ATATTTTAGTCCCGTTCTGTAGCATTAACACAATACTTTATTATTATTAAATGTGTTTTGTATATTATGTCACCCTTGAAGTTTGTCCACTGCATGAACGAGGTTTACCTTAACGGTTACAAATCAAGATAAAAACACTTTAGAATTAGATTATAGATAAGATAACCCTGCATTATTAAATTGCCTATGCATTAACTGTAAAAAGGCTGCAATTTAATATCAATTACAATCATTTTGGAAAAAATACATATACATGTAATAAAATGTAGTTAGATGAAAAGCACACTCAAATGGAAAATAATGCCCTTTTCCATATGATGGAAATGATTTAAGTTAGAAACAGTTCTGACAATCATGTGTAACTTAAGACCTTTTGCTTAACTGTTAAAAAGAGGGGAAAATGCATGTCATATTGAATTCTTAGGATTTATCAATTACATTCAATGCAAAAAAAATTTATTTTTAATTCAAAATGTGATTGTAATACATTCATTGAGTTGAACATATTTTGCTCTTATCATTATAGGTATGAAAGTTAGTGATTTCATTTTTATAAAAAGTTTTATTCAGTTTAAAATAATACACCACAGGTTACATTGGCTCTGGAATGCTGTCAGCAGCAGTAGCTGGGGCAGTGTTTACCTCCCCTCCCCCCAGCAGTATACTAGCAGCCCTCAGGACCATCACTAAGGCAGGGGCAGGTCAGTACAAATATAATACCGGTATATGTAATTTTAAAAAATGTCAGGAATTGAGAGTTATATTAATACAGGAATCATCATGCTTTATATCAACTTTGAAAATGAAACTCAGTTTCTTCCCCCATGAAGTCTAACATAACTGAAAAGAATAGTGCATAAAAGAGTCAATCATATAGCCATATACATCTTGTCAGTTTCAAACTTTTCCTTTTGGGTAGCTGGTTCTCTGATCATTGTGAAGAATTACACTGGGGACAGGCTGAACTTTGGCCTGGCAGCTGAAAGGGCAAAGGCTGAGGGGTTAAAGGTCAACATGGTTGTTGTTGGAGAAGACTGTGCCCTCACATCGGCTGACAAAACTGCAGGAAGACGGGGACTCTGTGGCACAGTTTTTATCCATAAGGTAAAGTATCTAGTTTATTTTTTTAAGGGAATGGAATAGGAAATGGCAAAATATTCAAAATGTTTAGAATGGCAATGGATGTACATGTAGACATTTTTTCATAGAGACTTTGCACAAGTGTATTCACAGGCAAAAAAATATAATGGATTTGCACTAGGAATTAATCATTTGTGTTGGGGATATTTCATTTTTTGTCCCTTTTTTTGTACATTTTAGATTTGTGGTGCTTTAGCAGAAGAAGGAAAAAGCTTAGAAGAAATCCACCAGGTGGCTAGTAATGCTGCCAAAAATATGGGTCAGTTGATAGGAAATATACATTGTTGATTCATGTTTTATTTTATTTTCAAAATCTCTTTAGAAATTCTTAATCACATTGTAAGTAAGGAATTATTTATCAAACATTTTATGAATTGATTATTTACCGTACAAAAAAAACTAGGTACTGTATTAATGTATTGTGGTGGTTTGGATTGAAATACCTGGTACATTATAAAAGGACATAGATATTTCTCTGAAGTAGAAAGTCTGCTTATTTTATTTTTAAATTAGGCACAATTGGTGTAAGTTTGACTCCATGCAGTCTACCAGGAGCAGGACCATCATTTGAACTAAAGAGTGATGAAATGGAGTTAGGGTTAGGTAAACATTTCCTCTTTGCATCTGTGGGAGATTCATTGTTTTTAAGGCCTTTTTTGTAAATTCAGTGTTTTGAGTGAAAGCTTTTATATTTTATATTCCACACTTTCATGACAAAGGACTCAATGTGAAAAATAATGCTTGTATATAATTGTACTTTGTCAAGAATGAAAATGGCAGTATTCAAATATATAACTCTGAATGATTCACACAGAATATGCATATAAATTGTTTTGTTTTCTTCCACAGGTATACATGGAGAGGCTGGTGTCAAAAGAACAAAAGTAATGAAAACCTTCCATTTAACTCTATTTATTTTTTTTTTTTTGAATTCAAGAGACTCCAACATACTTATATAATAGAAAGTTGGTTTTATTTTGAGACTCTTAAAGTCACGTTGGAAGGGGGTGGGTATTGAAATATTGGCTGAAGGCTATACAATGTAAATAGTTCAGGGATGTAGGAAAAATATTGTCTAAATTATTTGATTTTAATCAGCTTGTGTCAGCCAAAGAAGTTGTAACAATGATGCTGGATCACATGACAAACCCGAAAACATCAACTCACATTAACCTCAAAAAAGGTTAGGAAATTATTACCACCAGCTTATGTTGTAGATACCTATAGTCGAGTTACCTGTATATTTTGTTTGCCTTAAGAAACTAATCAAATACTAATTCTTTTACAGGTGACAAGGTGGCATGTATGATTAATAATCTTGGTGGGACTTCAGTTTTAGAAATGAGCATAATTGCCAGAGAGGCAATTCAGCAATTAGGTAGGCACTTTTAAGTTTTTGTATATGACTTTAACATCACCTGGTAATGAAAAAAATGACCTAAACATAAAAACTTCACTTTGCAAATTATACTTTTGTTCCCATTCTCTAAAGTCAAGGGGAGAAAATGGCCTTCATAGAGGAAAACAATTTAGGAACAAATATAAAATGTGGAGAAAGATTCTCTCAGATTGATTGAAATAGTCAGACTTGATTACAACATAGCCTTATATGTATCACATGAGATTGAATTGTTCCACAGAGAGTAGAGGAGTAGCCGTGGAGCGGGCCTACTGTGGATCCTTGATGACATCACTAGAAATGGCAGGGGTTTCCATCACACTATTACATCTGAATGACACCATCTTACGCTGCTTGGGTATCTCAATAATTGCTTTGTGAAATAGAAAGTCTGTATTTCTGAAGCTATGCAATATTCAGCAAAATTCTGATATGTCTTTGCTATTCAGTGGATGTCTCTGTTAAACAGATGCCAAAACCACTGCTCCTGGCTGGCCAGTGCCAATGTTGCCTGTGGGAAAGGCCACACGTGAGAATCCTGAAGTCATGCCTTACAACCAGAAAGATGAGGCTGTGAAGTCCAGTAATGCTGTCAGTGTACCCAAAGGTAGAGCCTCTAGCAGTTACCATTCAGTATTTCCAACTGTGTTATGTGTGGACTATTTATGAATGAAAATATCTTAATATTGTATTTTCAGAGACAGCTGATATGTTGTATGACATGATAAAGCTGTCCATGGAAAAACTGATCTCCTCAGAGGAGGATCTCAATAACCTGGACAAGGAGAGTGGGGACGGGGACTGTGGCTCAACACTGGCCAGAGGGGCTAAAGGTCAGAAATTTTTAAAGGATTGGGGTTGGAGGTGAAATTTTAAAAGTGCAAAAGAAGAAGTAGTAAGGATTCAGATAAATTAGGATAAGACTAGTGGAAAATTTGATATTCAATGAAATGTACCTGGTAGACTAGACAATAGATATTGAAGTTGAATCTGGAATGATGATGTTGTTAGGATCATGGATTCATTTCTAATATAAACATGAATATATATAGTGTTTGAACTATCAGTGTTGGAGAAAGGTAAATCCATGTATCTAGAACATTTTGTTTTCAGGTATTCTACAAAATCTGGGACCAAAGAATAATCCAGGTCTCCCTATACAGATCCCAGCAGACCTTGCCTTGTCTCTGGCTAAGATTGTTGAAAACTCCATGGGTGGATCCTCAGGAGCGGTATAGAGTTGTTTCAAGTTTTTACATTTGTATGCCAGAAAAAATGCTTGTAATTTTTTTCTTCAATTTGCACTTACTATTTTTACAGCTTTACAGTTTATTCTTGACCTCTGCTTCCCTCTGTCTCCAGTCTTCTGTAACTCCTAAGGACTGGGTCAGTGCTTTAACTAATGGGAACAGCACAATCATGAAGTAGGTATACTAATTACAGCGTTTTTAAGTGCTTGCTAATGCATTGTTTTACTCCAATTTTGCGCTGCAGGAAGATAAACACAGTTTACAAAGATGAGAATGCATCATAACAGTTATTACTCTTGGTCAGTGTGATAATTTTTCTTACCTGAATTATTAATTTTAATTACAGGTATGGAGGCGCTGAGCCAGGAGATAGGACAATGGTGAGGAGACAACAGACTCTGAGATTATTAATTAAAAAATATTTACATCTGCGATCTTTTTTATTCAACATCTTAGGTTTATCAGTATATAACATTTATTCTAAGGTGGATTCACTGGTAGCTGCTGGCACTACTCTGTCAGAGAACATTTTATCTTCCACACCTGTTCAAGCTTTAGAGGCAGCTGTACAGGTAAGCCAAATTTACAGGCCTTTATACCACACTGCTCATCTGAGGAGGTTTTCTTCAAAACTGACTAACTTGAACAGACTGATGAATTTTTGGAAAAGAGACATCCACAGCATACTGTATAGTGGGTTTTCTTGGCGGCTGTAAAATTTTGACATACAAACATGTAATTTATTTTAGCGGACGCAGGGTTAAAGCTATTTGCAGATGGACTCTAATAAGACTAATGGTTATTTTAGTGATTAAAATTTTAGTGGACTATCATCTAAACGCCAAAATAAGCCAAAATAACCTGCTATACGGTATGATTCTGGAAAAAAAAACAAAACATTTTTCGTTATTTTTGCCAATAAACCCCTAGCTGTTTTGGTACATAGGCATTTAATAAGAATTTGATGATGTAAAGAACAAGACTTTTTGTAAATGTATTTCCCATCAAATACTAACTGTATTTTGTTTTTGATGCTACAGGCAGCAGAAAAAGCTGCCCAGGACACTGCTCAAATGAAAGCCAAGGCTGGAAGGGCAAGCTATGTGAGTGCAGAAAGGTTAAAGAGTCCTGACCCAGGGGCAGTTTCCGTTACTTACTGGATGAGAGCAGTGCTGGAGGTCCTCAAAGCAGCTTAAAAACGGGGAGATATGGTTTAAAATCCTTGAATACAAAACTATTAAAGCTTTGATTGGAACATGAAAGAATATTTAGGACCCTGCTAAAAAAATGCCAGAGTCCTAGCTGCACTGTGTAGTCAATTTTGAATTACTAGTTTCTTGACTATTATTCTTTGTGTTTCATGGAAATGTGTCATTGAAATCCATATTTTGATGAATTTATAACAATCAAGTTTATGAATATGAGAAATTTTATTGTTATTTTTTTTTTTTTTCAAAGGTGCATGGGTAATATTAATTTTAGTAAATTATACATGTATCAAGAATTTACTTTATTTTTTTTGGTTATTTCTCCTTAAGGGCATTTGATTTACTTAATTCATTAAGTCTCGTACATATGATAAATCATTGAATGTACAAATACTTGATTTATGTTGATTATCATTTTAAATATTTTTATGTTTTAAGCTTCCATGGTGCAGCAGTACATTGTTTTATACATGTATACCGTAAAGGGAAAACCCAGTGATATTTTTATGATGACAAATCATTAAATCTATATATTCATATTAACTTAAATCATTTGTTGTGTTTTTTTTAAATAAAAATACAAGGTATTTGTTTGCAACAGAAATAAATGAACTCAATTCTAGTAGATAATTCTAGAAACCAAGTTAGTTGATTTGAACATATTTTATTGACAATATGTCAAAGGGATTGGACACAAGTTCCAAAAACTTAGATAGTCCTCTCCCATACATAAAATCTGAATAGCCATACAACATTTACAAAGTTTTACAATAATATATACATGTACATAGAGGAACAAAAAAAATTGTTTTATGAATAAGGAAATAATATCAATGATTATCAATAATGGTGATAATAAATACAGTGTTGATATTGTAAAAATATAATAATTTCAATAGAGATAATACAATTTAGTGTTAATTAAAACGACCAGATTCCTGAATAAATTTTTGAACAATACCAAATATTTTTTCATTCTCCTGCGAAGTTAAGGAATCATCTCCCCATAGCAATTTATGCACATTAATCATTTTTACATTTTACAGTTAGTTGAAGTAATTATTGGTTGGAAATATTTTTTGAAAGTTTGCTTCTCCTTTCATATCAGAAACAGACCATAAGATAATCTTTTGCGCTTTTCATGTATCCAGACGTCTTCACAAAATTTGAAGAGAAAAAAGTCGGATGACGAAAAATTGCCTGGCTGAAAAATATTATCAACAAATCTGATTATTTCTATTTTGTCTTCCCAAAAGAAAATTTTGATTTCATTTATTTTTATTTATAACATTTTTTTTCCAAGCAGAAATTTCCGACAAATAGAATTTAATAAACAGAATAATTTAGAAATGCTCGTGTGAGCAAGAGACAAGAGAGTTGTTTTTCTTTGAATTATACAAAAATGGACGGAGTACATTTCTTCTGACTGACAAGTCTGTGCACGCATTGTAAAAGCTTTTATTTCCACAATTCTAAAAATCATACATCTGCCTCCACTTCCCATCGGAAACAGAAATTATGTGATGGTCTTAAAAGAAACGTCCTCAGATGTATCGTAATATGCTAGCTAGTATTGTTAACTTAAAGTCAATTTATATCAAAATTTTGTATATGATTTTTGAATATTACTATATTGTATTTATAATATTTGCATACCACCATGGGTAAATTGATTTAATGTTTCATTACGTACATTGTCTCTATTTTATGTGATAATATGCTTGTATCTGTGTTATGCCCCCAATGGGACCATGATTGGAAATAAATTCTATTCTTATTCTAATTCTAGTTCTAATGAAACGGTGAATATTAGAAAAAAGTCCTGAGAATATAAACGTACTGTAAAAGTGCTTTATCCGCATAAAATTAATTTAACGCTGCATACGAGATCACAAATTTTCCCAGGATAATTGAAGTAAATTTTGGGCATGTACCAGTATACACGTATAGAGGCAATCTAAGAAACCTGCATAATTTTCCCCGTGGATTGAACAGAAACTGTGATTCCGCCGCATGACCCCATGGATCGAAAGAGTACTTTTACAGTGTTTCAATGAATGATTACATTATCTGTATCAGATAAAAACAAGATTTGTAAGATGATTTTAGTATCTACATGTATTTATGGCCTACACTCAAAACTATAAACGTCTGTACTCCGTGGGCTACAACAGATCTAGAATAAAATTCAAGGTTTTTCGATGAAATCTTGATCGTTGTGATTTTTTTTATGATCTTGTTTCAAAATCATACTCAAGGTTCCATCGCGGGCCCCAAGACCATAAACTGAGACTGAACAAACAACGAAAAAAATTCTCGAGAGGGACGTTAAGCAATTAAAACACAAACAAACTAATGAAACAAATAATAAACAGCTTATCCACCCACAAAATTATTTCTGTTTAGATCCACTCATTATATTTATACGTACGAGGGTTGTCCCGTAAAATCGTAGACAAGTTGTCTAGTGTTAAAAATAATCATCACTGCGTTCTGAAATTTTCACTATTATTTAGTACATATTTTAGTAATATACACAGCAAATTTCAGATAAATATATGCATAAATAAACAAAATATGAGATTTTATGCCATGTATTGTATCACCTTACGGCGCATGGATTATAACGTCAAAGTGTCTAAAACAGCGTCACGTTTTATCTTTGCTGAAAATGAAGATGGATGAGTCCGACTTAAATTTAGGAATTTCATTGATACACATTCTTTACTCTCCATAAACAGCCGAAGAACCAATTGGCACCCTCATGCGATCTTCTGAAGATTTATTAGTATGTTTTGTACTCCCCAGGGACTCGATCAAAAAAAAAACTTCGCTAAGAAAATCCTATTTCATTTGTATACTTAAGATATGGTGATATTTTTATAATCTTTTTTCTTCTATGGTCATTTCAAGTCTCTAAAGGTGTCATTACAACATCAAAATAAAACTGAACTGTTCTGTCATAAAACGTCGCCATTTTTCGTGTGTTGTGTTTACCACTTTCTGATTTCGAATGCTCGAGAAACTGCCAAAAATTAAGCAAATGCCTTAAAATTTTTACAAAGACTACAAAATTGATTGTGGAATTGAATTAGGATAATTTTAATTCAAATCTTAAGTATTTAAAACTTATTTTGATTTCAAACTTGTGTATTCTTTAATAAAACCTTGGTTTTTTGACCGTGCGCCGTAGGACAATACCTCGTGCACATTCAAGCATAATAAAATCTTTATTTTTGCCTACATATTATCAAAAAAATTATCATGCACTTAAATATGATAAATAAACATTTACTGAAATTTTCAGCTTAGTGCGCCCATTACTTTTCGAGAAAAACGCTTTGTCCACGATTTTACGGGACAACCCTCGTACATATAATGTGTGAGAAGTGGAAGAAAGAGAGATCTGTGTGTAGAAAATTACTGGAAAGGGGTAATTCATGAAGTTATAGATATCAAATCAGATAAATCTTTTTTTTTTCAATTTTTGACAAATCGCAAAGGCGGATCCAGTTTCGGATCCCCACTCCCTTGTTTTGATTTTTTTGTTAAGCAATTCGATCAACCTTCAGTTTATTTATAAAAGACCTCTTATTTGTAAAAAATTCGTCCGCTTCAGGGGGACTGGACTCTCACCAGGACTGGGCTGTGCCCTGGAGCACTTGGGCCTTCAAAGCAGCCCTATATCCCTGCTTTCTAAACCCCCTTCCCTTCCTCCCCCCTCCCCCCGCTATGAAATTCCTGGATCCGCCTCTGAATTGAAGATTTTATGTATTTATCGGCTATCGTACAGCTTTAGTATGCAGAGATGACCACCAAAAAGTTGATAAACTCAGTGGACGGTTGTGTGGACGATGCTCTCCGGGGACTGGTCAGCGTCCATTCCTCCCTCCGTATTTTGCAAGGACACAAGATCGTCGTCAGGGAAGATGTGGAGGAGGTGATCAAGGCGGGAAAAGTCACGCTGCTGTGTGGCGGAGGGTCGGGGCACGAACCAGCGCAGGCAGGTAAATATGGAGGGCCACTCTGATAAACGTTAAAGCTTTTTGATAACGAAGTACATGTAATCTGTATACGTGTCTTGATTTTATAATTCTATCACCCAAAAAGCCTCACTTTATAATTTCATTCATGTTCTGTATTTAAAATGCTTGTGTGATTTTTGTTACAAATATATACTTATGTACTTTTTTACACCAGAAATTTTTTTTGTACTCACTAGGTTATGTCGGACGCGGTATGTTGACTGTAGCCGTTGCTGGGGCAGTTTTCGCTTCTCCTCCACCAAGCAGCATCCTCACAGCCCTCAGATACGTCACCAAACTCGATTCTGGTGAGTCCAAAAATCAGTTACGTGTAGGGCTGGGTATTGGCCTGAGATTTCGTATTGCGATATATTGCGATATTTTTAACTGTATTGCGATATGTATTGCAATATTTTCAGTGTAATAAAAATGCCATTTTCTTACTTTATTTACTTTAATTTACATGCAGAATGTACATAACTTTGACAAGTAACCAACACGGAAAAAAAATTGTTGATTTCATTTGAGTTATGCTCTGAAATGTTCCCACAAAAACAACTTCTGTCTTAATGTTTGGCTTAATAACAAACTTTAATAAGTCCATTTTTATATTTAATGACAAAATTCCTTAATTTAAGTATATTGCCAATATATCGATATTTCAAAATCGTATTGCGATACGATATTTTTTGTCATTGTATTGCAATATATTGAAATATCGATATTATTGCCCAGCCCTAGTTACGTGGATAAATTACTAGTAAATAAAACGCGCACTGAGTATTAGGTATCTTCCTACCTTAGACAAACCTTTGTCAATAATAACCATACCAGTGAAAACATAGCTTATAACTTAATGACCACATTTAACTGCTATTCGTGAGAAGTCTGCATTATTTTACATCAAATGTCACGTGCTTTCATGAGGGTTATCACTCGATACACATCAAAACAAAAAAGAATATTTTTTCCATAAATATACAAAGCAAGAGCAATATTTATCTCTTTTATAGCCGGTTGTGTTGTTGTAATCACCAACTATACCGGGGATCGTTTAAACTTTGGATTGGCGATAGAACGCGCAAAGAGAGAAGGGCTAAAGGTGGACTCGATAACCATTGGCGAGGACTGTGCTTTGACGTCATCAGACAGGTCAGCAGGGCGAAGAGGATTGGCGGGAACTGTTCTCCTAAATAAGGTTAACTGTTAGATTTATTTCTTCTAGGTTAAACAAAAATGCGTTGAACATAAAAGTATCTTGATTTCTGTTGTAGATATGTGGTGCATTAGCGGAAGAAGGGAAAAGTTTGGAAGAAATAGTTAACATTGGAAAACATGTCACGGAAAACATGGGTAAGTCAAAGAAAATTTGATGTTTGTACTCGGATAAAAGTGAAAATTCCCAATCCTACTGTGTTTCAATAATGTGTCAACTAGTGTCACCAAGCTGCTTTATCTTCATTTTTTCAAGGAACAATGGGAGTAAGTCTAACACCATGCAGTGTCCCGGGCTCTGGACCAACTTTCAGTCTTGGAGAGGATGAAATGGAACTTGGTTTAGGTACATGTATATCAATAAATAAAAAAGAAGCATTCAAACAAAAAAAGTAATGAACAAGAAAACATCTTCTGATTCCTTAAAGCAATAAAATTCTATGTGTTTAATATACAGTTTATTTCGTACCTCAGGTTTACACGGAGAAGCAGGTGTTAAACGAACAAAGGTAAGAACATTGATGTCATTCAGTGGATTTAGTTTTAAACGAAACATTTAAAGAATAAAATGCCGAACGAAAGGATCACGCGGAAAGAGGCTTCCTCTTGCTAATTTTGCGTCTTACACCCTTCACAGTACATTGAAACCAAAAGAATGAAAAAACAACATAATTATGAAGATGAAAGCATGAAGAAATATTGCATTAAATGAATGAATTGAAATTTTAGATTAAGCCAGCTAATGAAGTCGTGAAGATGATTCTTGACCACATGACCAACACTAGTACTTCAACACATATTAAGCTTAAAGCAGGTAATCTTTAGATATTATTAGTGGAGAATGATTTTGGATTTCATTTAATAAATGTCAAAATTTTACGCTAATAAATGTACACTTAGCTCCGGCTAATATGTCGTGATCATGTTTGGTTATTTTTGGAATACAATAGGTGACAAGGTAGCCTGTATGGTAAATAACTTGGGAGGAATGTCGCTGCTGGAAATGAACATTATAGTTGGAGAAGTCATCAAACAATTAGGTATTCTGACTTTAAATAAGAATTCAATTAAAGCATCAAAGCATCTAAATTTGTTAAAATCTTGGTAAGAATCAACTGACTATTTTCCCACCTCTTTTTGTTTCCATGCAGAGGAGAGAGGAGTGATTGTGGAGAGAGCTTATTGCGGTTCGTTTATGACGTCATTAGAAATGGCCGGACTGTCTGTCACTATTCTTCATCTGGATGAAACAATCAAACGCTGTCTAGGTATAGCCACATACTCAGTTAAAGAGGAATTTTTTATCTTGTTTTCGCATGAAAGTTTCTGGCTGCAGAATTGTAGCGTAATAATTTTATATTTTAGCCTTTGACCATAACAAATATATGAAACCATAAAGTTTTCAAGTTCTACATTTAGAAAGTTCTCATTCATATTCATTAACATCAAATGAGTAAAGTGTAATTATGGAAAAACTTTTGCCATATTTTTTTTTCGTTTAAAAAGAGGGTTGTTATTTATTATCATGTACCATTGATGTATAAAATTTCATGTTTATTTTCCAAAGTTTAAAAGTTCAGTAGGAAAATTTCGATTGCTCAAAATTTTTTAAAGATGCCAAAGCAACTGTTCCGGGCTGGTCCAGCCCCATTTTATCACGTGACAGTTCCGTAAGAAGCACACCACTATATATACCGATTCAAGAAGAAGAAGAACATGTCAAAACTGGCAATTCTGTCCGTATACCCAAAGGTATCATATTTTTACAATATTGAAATATTTACACAAGTATATTTTATATCCAGGATCTGAACAAGCAATGGTTACCAGCTGTTAGATTAATAGAGAAGAAATTAACCCCTGTAATTAAAATTATTAAAAAGCCGTTGCACATAAGTTAAGCTTTCATATAGTTTTTGGATCAAAAGTCGTTGCTTAAGAATCGCTCATTTGAGTCATTTCTATGACTGAATACAGGGAGTATATATTCATTGTACCGTCCAAATTTTTAGAGAACAAATTTGATTTTTTTTATCTAATTTTATCAGTTAGAAAACATACATGTACTTATATTTAAAAATTGCCAAATTTGTGTATTTTTTCACGAACGGGCTTCACTTTCTTCCGGCAATTTCAGAGACAGCTGATATGCTGTATGACATGATAAAGCTGTCCATGGAGAGACTGATCTCATCAGAGGAGGATCTCAATAACCTGGACAAGGAGAGTGGGGACGGGGACTGTGGCTCAACACTGGCCAGAGGGGCTAAGGGTCAGTATTATTTTAGGGGTGAAAGGGTCCAAAGGTCACATCGTTAAAGATGTGGAATGGCAAAGTTCAGAAGGCAAAGATCAGAGTAAGTGGAGCAAATTTCGTGCATCTCAGGAGTCAAATACCAGGAAGGAGTCAATCAGAAAAAAAGTTTATAAATCAGAAAATATATTTTAATGCCCCTTTTCGTGAACGTCACTGAAAAAACTTTTTTTATAATCTATTCAACTTTCATAAGATTATTTAAATCAAAATTTTATTCGTAATAGCAATATTAAAAGAACTGGGACAGAAGGAGAAACCTAACCTACCGGTAGACACACCAGCAGCCTTAGCTCTGTCGCTGGCAAAGATTGTAGAGAATTCAATGGGCGGATCATCAGGGGCGGTAGGCCAACTGGAATTTTCAGAATCACTGAGTACAAAGCCAGAAATAGATCAATTTATTATTTGATATTTTATGAAGTATTTATGTGGACATGATAGTTACTGATTCCTTTTTTGATTTTTTTTTTACCAATAAAATAGCTATATAGTCTGTTCTTCACATCGGCTTCACATTCTTTACAAAACAATATAACTATGACTGGATGGAAGGAAGCCCTAAGTAATGGAACATCCACAATAATGAGGTAAAAACTACGATTTCTAAAGCATGTTTAAATGATGCCTCATTTGAATGTGAATAATTTTTTATATCCCCTGTTTTATTTAGATATGGAGGTGCGCAGCCTGGCGATAGAACGATGGTATGTATTCTGAGGTAACTTCGTGCTCAATATTTATTTACACAAGTCAAGGAATATTTTCAAATAAAACCCTTATCTGAATCAAAATAAAATTTGATAGCGTCCAAGATAATGATAATGGCGAAGATCTGTACAGATTTATTTAACATATATATGTGATATAAATGTTATTTCCTCCTACTCTTATATATACATGCATATAAACAGTTAAAGATTTAGAACGGTATTTTTTTTTATCGCGAATGTCTTGATATCAAAAGAAAACAAAAAAAGTCAAGCTATACGGGTAAAAGTTCTCTAATTTCGAGTTGGCATTTACGTTAACTTTAAGAATTTATTGTTTTGTTTTTCTTTTGAAAAAATAAAATGCATGTTCCGAAAATATATTAGTTTAAAATTGCAATACATCTTTTTTCCCATAATCCATGGACAACAGCTTCTCTAAAGGCTAAAATGTTTTCCAATACTTTCCTTTACTCGAACACATTTTTACAGGGACTCTCAGAAGAAAGTTAGAAATATCCTTAACATTTTTTAGGTAGACGCATTATTTGCTGCGAATTCAGCTCTGAAAACTTCGGAATCGTTATCTAGTCCGGTCAGAATTATGGAGAATGTCTTGCAAGTATGTGAATGTAACACTAAAAATTACATTTGTATGAAAATTAATTTTAAAAATATTTAACTTGAAAAAAAATCTTTAAAACAGGCAACAGAATCTGCCGCCCAAGCCACGGCTTCTATGAAAGCCCAGGCCGGGAGGGCAAGTTATGTCAGTGCGGACAGGCTGAAGAACCCCGACCCCGGGGCAGTAGCCGTGACGGTGTGGTTCAATGCAGTACTTGACATCCTCAAAAAGACATAAAAGTGATATCAATGTTTTATGATGGAACCATGTGTCTGGAAACGTTCTGATCGATTCGACTTGAGAATATTCAGTATACATGTTCATAGCCACTATTAGAAAAATATAGTCAAGTTGTATCGCTATAGATATTTAGAAATATATATAATGAAGTAATATTAAACATAAAGAAAGCTAATATTTTGATATTTGTCATTAGTATACATTTAATCATACAAATTTTATACAAAAAAACTAATATATATAAATACAATCTGGCATGCGAATAGATCAACATTCAATATCAAAATGGTAACAACTAGCACATAGAACCACATTTTTAGAGCGATGTCCTCTTTTTTAATTAATTAAGAGATCCCTTTCACTCTTTCAATTTCTGGACATGTCTGATGTTCCATCTCCAGCATCCGAGAAAAAAGAACTGTCAAATGAAGTATTGCTGGATTCGTCATAGCTTTTGGGGTCTCTTTCTATACACTCTAATAGTTTTGCACTATGTTGTTGAGCTTTAGCACGAAGAGCCGCGATGCTTTCCGAACGAATTTCCTCTTTTACTCGATTGTTCATGTCATCTCCGTCATTTCCCTCCTCTTCACGCATTTTCTTTGACGCTTCCAGCGACTTCTTGTGCATCCCTGCAAAAAAAAACAACAAATTTTTGTGAAGTTTTTGAAGAAGTTATTTTATTTTAAAAATGCGCGATGGTTCTGAATAATTTTCTCCATCTCCTTATATTTACCTAAAAGCCATGGTGCAGACGACTTATCGATGCCTTTGTCGGCACTCTGTACGATACAATCCGGAAGTGGAAGTGCGTGTCGAACCATTGCTCCGTAAAGTCCATACTCAGCCATTATGCTGCTCTTACCCCAAGTTTTCTCAGTCTTTCTCCATTTTGCTCGACGATTTTGAAACCAAACCTATTTGCAAAGAAGTGTTGAAGTAAAGTGTCAATATTTATCAAAGTTAAGACTTGCATTGCAATAGTCCATAGTGCTAAATGGTGAAAGATATCCAACATTATGTTAGGAATAAAATGACATCAATCTGGATACTTCAATATTACACATTTTTAAAAAAAAAAATACATTTAGAGTTTGAAGTACGTTACATGTGTTTGTCTTGTAATCTTCTGTATACCGTATGTTCAATTCATGTATATTGTGTAAAGTTTAGTTAAAAATTGAGGAAAATTTCAACTTGGCCTCGGAATTGATATTATTCATGTGATGGGTAAATTGCATACCTATGTTCTATATTCATGGGAAGGAGAATGGAGGTATTTCTAAAAACTTACAAATTGCATTATTTTGGAATTTTTCCATCTTGTCTGTCTGGGAATGAGAACCATGCAATGTTAAACAAGTCACTACTTGTGAGCAGTCGATACAAAAATATGAAATAATTTTCTAAAAAATATCTGTTGGACTTTACAACTAGATATAAGATAGTGTTTTACGAATCAGAATCAATTCAAAACACTATCTTGAAGTCTTCTCTTTTGAAGTGAACGTATTTATCGCACTTCGCTGGTTCGTCGTACACGACATTGGGTGTTCAATCGTACATTGGACCTTTTTTACAAGGCATGTAAATTTAGTAAGTTTTCTGAGAAAATATAGATAATTAAAATGTTATTAGTTTAACCCCAGATTTTTTGAAACATTTTCTTAACCTTGATGTCTACATTTAGACCTATGGGGAAATTTCTTTTGAAGTTGAATTTTTTAGTTGAATCTGTAAGATGTTTCTGAAATCGCTGATAAAACAGTATCTAGTTCCTGCGTCAACAAAAACATATGTATGCTTTCTTAATTAATTTGAATATCAATTTGTAGAAGCATGTTCCGTTTTCCGTTATCAACATCTTGGATAAACTTTAGACAGAACTTTTCAGTACATCGCTTGCCAAATCTCGGGGAAATCTCGCCATGATACAGCAACTTATGGAAGACTTCGAGAGCTAAAAAATATTTACAACTGAGATATAAATCTTGCGCAAATCTGTCCAGCCCCGCGTATGTTGAGATATTGGAGCCAATTAGAAATCATGAACCGTCTCCCGCGGGAACAGCAAATTCCTAGAGCTGATAATTGGTTTTCTGTTGCAATATATCAGAGTTGCTTAACGCTTGCTTAATGTAAAACGTTTTACTACTTTTATATGAATAAAAATTATCCTGGTTTAAAGTTACGTAAAAATATTTAGTTCGAGTTGATTAAGTTCAATCTCATTTCAATAACATATATATGTGCCTTTAGAAGAAAAGGTTTTATTCTTCTTATTACTTACAGCTAGCTTATGGGCTAAACCTGTATTCCATCAAATAATAAAATAAAATTTTTATTTCTATTTGAAATTTGACCATAAACAGCAACAAGTACGGTTGTCTTGAAGACAAAACATACAATCGTGCAAGAAATTATTGTACCTGAATTCTGTCTTCTGGAAGGTCAATCTTTAACGCCAAAACTTCTCGGGCATACAGATCAGGGTAATGTGCCTCTTTAAACGTTTTCTCAAGTTCGTCCACTTGGTAGCTTGTGAATATGGTCCTGAAAGTAGAATATTTGCCAAATACAGTCAATGTATATCGTTTAATAAATAAAGCAATATTTTTTGTGCATTGATGTCTGAAAAAACATAAGAATTTAACACACAGAAGATGAGGCAATGATTTTGGCCTGAAATGAGGTCATTAAGCAGATGTGGATGCATTTAGTTACCTTTTTATAAAGAGAAAGTAATTAGTGTGCTTTGCAAAAAGACAAAAATAAAACGGAGACTTTTTAAAGTTGTTCTAATAGGATTGAAGTTTCCATCAATTTATTTTATTTAATTGGACGGGAACATGCATCCTTATGTCTAATAACGATCCAATTTGTAAACACCGACTCCTTACTGCGTAGAGTACAAGATGTGAGTGATTGGGCCAAATAATTGGAAATTAAAAAGACTAATAGTAGCTTGCTTTTTCTTATTGGGGATGTTTATCTCTTAATAGGACAAGAAATCGATAGCAGACGACAGTTCTTCCTTTATCGCGGTACTTCGGGTAACGAGATGGAGTAATTGTTAATCGGAGTGATGAATCTTGCCACGCGCAATGACGTTGTTTCGAGTTGACATAACAAATAGTTCTTGCTCTTCGTGTGACGTTTTTAACTAATCGAACGTTCCCCTACCTATCAAGGGGATTCTCGTTAACGAACTAATTGACAGGAACTTGTTTTCACTTTGTTTCTTTGACACTTATTAGTAAGTAGATTAATGTTATCAAATAAAGGAAATCTCAAATCAGTCACGTGATCGATACATCAGTCACGTGATTAATGTACATACATGTACTTTATCAAAGATGAACTTTAGTTTAAAAGATTATTTGAAAATTGGATACCTCATTTTTAATTAGTTTGAGGAGGGCCTTTTTAGGGTATAATTATCCAATATACTTCGATTTTATTTAAATTTTTTAATTATCATTTCTGATATGTACAATATAGGCCTATGTATGCAGTTGTAAAAAAAAAAAAGAACACTTGAAACTAAGAAGAGAAAATGGACCATTATTTTTTAAAACTTCTAAATAATGAAAAGTTTGAAGGAAATTGCAATTTCTGATTGAAATATATAAATAAACTTCAAATTTCTTATTACAGATGAATATCGAATAGAGTGCCGTATAATTTTAATTTTGAAAATACATGTATGGATATTATAAGATTTATATTAAGTGAACCAATTTTAAAACGACTAGGAACACATACGTGCGTGCAAGTAAACGTCTTTACGGTTAACATTTGAATTGTAAAAAAAAAATACAATAAATCTTCTTTAGCCCTATAATTTTGTTTTATCCGTAGCAGAGGGAGGAGGTGTGGAAGATGCGTACCTGTGTCGTCTGCGTTTCTTCTGTTTCTTACAGATGTTCATGTTGTCTGGCGTTTTCTCTTGGTGGGCACATTCTGGGCGGATCGGAGCTAAAATACAGAATTCAAAGTGTATTTTTTCTGTAATATTTCTTTAAAAGGTCTTCATTATATATAAACATGTAATATAATAATTTTTATTTTTAAACACAAAGTAAGTCTGGAAGTCGTCAGCATACAGATAAATGGGTTCCTAGACAATACCCGATAATACGTAAAAAAAAAAAAAAAAAAAAAAAAA
>PRKT01000033.1:59494-85826 GCA_003671525.1 Saccostrea glomerata
AAAACTAAATCTATACATGTACCAGGGGTAGCTGAAAAATTTGTTGGTTCATTTATCAGGTTTAATAAATTACTTTGTAGCATTCTTTGTTTAAAAACATTGTTTCCACTACTCAACATATTAATGTTAAAGTCACCCATGAGAAATACTGGGATGGACTCATTTAATACAATTTCAAGTGAATCAGAAAGACGCTCAAAGTAGTCGACAGTTGTATTAGGTGGTCGATATATCAGACCAAGTAAAATTTTCTTATTATCTTGCATATGTATTTCACACCAAAGAAGTTCAGTATTAGTGACATTAAGATCATCTCTTATGATAAAATGTAGATCTAAGGAAATATAAAATAGTATTCCACCCCCAAACCTATTACGATCCTTTCTAATGGGAGGATGAAAACCATGAAACATGATCTCATCATTGGATATATTATTATCAAGGTGAGTTTCAGTAATACCAATAATATCATATTCAGACAACTCATTGTAAACAACGTCAACTTTGTTTAGTAAACTACATACATTATTATGCACTATGCTTAGATTCCGTGTTTTAAATGTATTTGGTATTGGTCCAGGGTTTGTTTCCAAGTTTCCTATTATGAGTAAAAAAGCCAATACTAAGATATAATAATGAAAATTATTGAATACGTTTAGCATAGCACTTGCATGTAATTCAGCATCAAACCATGCGAACCTCAAGCCGAAGGTAGACAGTTTGGTTCAAGGGTCGACAAAACGCTTTTGCCCAAGATCACAATCAATAACCTTTTATTTTAATAATTTTTTTTTACATATATGTATCTTATACTGTATTCCATGATGTAACCTCAGGTCCGTCACTGTTGCAAACCAATGAATGCAAATGAGATTAAGCCCCGCCCATTGTGTGACGTAAGCGGTCCAACATCTCATCGACAAGTCCATCATCTCACTCAGCGGTAAAACATCGATTTTTTTATGCTCAAGCAGTAAAACATAACAAATGTTAGATTTTTCCGAATAGATTTATAGGCCAGGAACAGATTTTAAAGGTATAACAGCATGAAATGATATAGTATTACTGCATGTAGTTGAGGGTATAATTGTAAATTTTCACCCAAAGAAAACTGTTGTCAACCGAGGGGTGAAAATGTTTACTGTTACGGTACCCTTAAGTACATGCAGTATTTATTTTATTATACTGAATGTTATTCAAATACATGTAACACTGAATTGTGGGCATAAATTCTGATGAATTTTTAAATATTAAACAATTGTTACAAGGAAGCACGATAAAAAAAGGACTCTTGGAAAACCTAGAAACTTTTCGCTTCTCCGTGTCAACTTTCTCTTCGCAACAAGTCATTATAAGAAATGTCATTTTTCACCCTTTCACGTGAGAAGTTTTATCAAATTCGCCACTTGTGGACTACACTGTATGCCCATTACGGTGTCACCGCGCCCGTCTGTTCCCCCTTCTTACGTGTCTCCTGGCGCAGTAAGTGGCGCAGAACACGAAACCTGGCGCCCACTGGTCAAACGCAAGACTCGCAGCCCTTCTAGCCAAAGCAAAAATCCCCGAAACTTAACTGTAAAACTGAATTCTACCTGTTTGTTTTCTTAATTGTCATTCTCTAAAAGACACTCCATTTCTAACTTTAACGGGTATTTGAGTCATTAAGTATATTGAACTAGAGCAAAGACAAGCCGTTATAAGTGGATAAGGAAAAGCACTAAGTGGGTCTACGGTTGACAGAATGTTGCTTTGCAAATAGTCAATACGGGAACTCGTAGTTAGCAACGTTGCAATGTTAATGCTTTGACAAAATCAAAATAATTCGATTTGAAGAGCTATTTATGTTTTAAGATGTTTGATGACAAATAACAATGATCAAGTGTGTATTATTTGTTAAAAGACTCCGATACGCCATTACATGGGAGCGGTTACACTACTTTTTGTGCAAAGTTTAAAAGTTAGGAAAGAAATGCCATCACAAGGAAAACATTTTGCTTCAAAATCTGCTTCTGCATAAAGATTTTTTTTCTCTCCTTTTTATCGAAATTCTTAAAGGGGAATACAAGCTCTTCTTCTTTAGAGGTTTCATAATTCATTCATGTGGACTTAGAAGTCAGTATCAGTTAATCAATTAAGTTCTTCATTCATTTAATCAATTTATTTATTAACAAACCATCGCAGTTCTCATAAAAAATTGAAGTCTTTGAAAATTGATATTTTTTATTAATTAATTTGGTTCATTGGTAAAGATTTTGAACTCCAACGTAATTTTACAATGAAACAAACGAATTTCCCCACATAACTTAAGATAATCTCAAGTATTTGCATTTTAACAATGTCTCCATTTTCATTTTTATCTTGTTACTGCTTTATCTTCTTTTTGGCAATATGTGTTTTAGAATGCTAGTTTTGCTGGATTCAGTATTGTCGCAGAGCATTGGTGGCTCTCTCGATCACACTTACTCGGGTCTTTAATTGCTTTGCTAATTATGTATGACGAGTTGACCAAAGCAGCAGTCGTAGGACCTGGGAGGTGGAAACACTCTCGCCTCTACTGATGCCCCCGCTGGGAAGATCAAAATCGCTAACAAAACACTTTATATGGTCAATTGAGCCTATTTAGCCCTGAAAAGCAGCAATTTAACAATAGATGGCTAATGTCAATATCTGACGGGGGTTGACTGGTTATTAGGCTGTCCCCAAAAACGTCGGATCGCCGTAAAGCAGTTGTGAACATCAAGGAAAGTTGGAGTCTAAATTGTATTCTATCTAAAATATGTGACTACTTTTGATTGATAAAATATTATCTAACCTCTTCAAAACTTCCATAAATATACAAGTGTTTATAAGAAATAATGATTGATAAACTCTCTAGAAACAAAGAAACAATATGAAATTCTCTCATCATATCTATCAAGTTGAAACTATGTACGCTATTTTACACCAGGAAATTAGCTTGAGAAGTTTGTAAAGCAAGGATTTGAGCAGGAGTGCTTTAAGATAAATACCAGAGAATGTTACAATCCAAAAATCACCCGTCAAACGTAATCTGATTTGTGGGATAAAGCAAATAATATGGACAAAGCTGGGAGAAAATTAGCCCAATGTTGACATGTATTTTTGGGGCGACTGATCCACCCTATCGCTATTCCGAACGGATGGGGGGACTCGTCATGTAAGCTGAGTCAAATGACGAGGGGTGAAGTATGCTCTTTAATCCCTCCCGAACCTTATGCCACGAGACACTCGGTGTATACCAAGATGATTCATGCCCTATAGGATGAGACATGCAATCGTCGAACTATTTCAAAAATTGACCAGACTCGTTTTCTAAGATTTTGACAGGTTTCATGGGAATAGGAATCATTGAAAGCAAAATTGTACCCGCCCACTTAGCGTTCTAAAGTATTTCTACTCTACATTTTAAAAAAAATAATTTTAAAAGTTTTTATTGATATTGTTATACATAGCTAATCCGAATTGAAACTTCAGTTATGGGCTTGAGGATGGAGATAATGTAACTGAAAAAACTCTACTAGTACATTAAAGAAACCAAAAGACAATTACTTTCTTGTGAAATCGAAATTGCCCCTTTTGAGTCTACATACATTACATGAAGTTATTTACTTTTAATTCAGTTTTTCTTGAATCCTTGTCCACATTCAAATATTAACTTAGATTAATTTTGATTTAAACTTACAATGTACATGTCACAGTTACTTCAATAAATGTATATCAAGACATGTAATTAAAAATACAATCTCAGAATTCCACAGGATATACTTTGAAATTGTTAATGCCAAAAATTCCAATAAGATAGATACATAAATTACAGTTCGAAAAAACTGTCTTGGGTTTGATATTTTTTATTTATTTTTCATATACAGACCACCAAATAAATAAATAAAATTAAAAGGTATTACGAGTATACATGTAAATACAAAATTAAAATTTTTCTCTTTTTTTCGTTCTTAAAAAGCTAGGGAAAGTTTTCCCGCAAAAATAAATAAATACATGAATTAACGTAATCTGTTTTACAATTCATGTAAAATCGATAGTCTATACGTTTCATACATGTGCAATATTTTAGGAAATTAATTCCGATCATTGATTAGATGGCAAACGTTTTTTTTAATCCAGTTTTATACCAATTCAAAAAAAAAAAAACCCATTAAAATAGAAAATTCATAAATATTAAATAAATAACATAAAGTGTTTTCTTATCAATGTAACAAAATATTGCCTTTATCTTTGGAATTTTAAAGTAAGAATTATACAACTCAAAATATTCATAAATTGTCTCTACTGATGTTCGATGTTATTTTTCCTTTATTTCATCATTTTTGATGGATTTACGATTTTATTAAGGTTTAAAAGTTTTAAAGTTTTTTTCCAATAATTTTCTAAAATTTATTTTTATTCATTATGTTAAAAAAGATTTTTTTTTCCAAGCTTTTACTGTTTTTCTTTACATAAAATCATTTTTCGTGACATTTCAAATTCTTTCAATTTTAGACCTGTTTAAAATAAATTGCATGTATTTCAATGCTATATTAAAAAAACGTTTATTAATATCGGAAGTTTCCCCAGTGAAATATGTACAGAAAAATTAAAAGTTGAAAACCAAGATATATTTAGGACTCCTGACTAGGATTTTGTACATGTATCGGTCGCTATTTTTTTTAGTCTTCAATTTCTATATCTATTAAATTAATATTCTTTTCTGATAAATAGTCAATTACAAATAAGATGTTTTCAATTTATATTTATTTTGAAATATATATGACAGAAATTTAAGTCAAATAAATGGAAAGAAAATAAGAAAAGGAAAGAAAAATTTTCATTTAATTTCTTATCGACTTTTGATAATATAAATTATCTTTCCAAGCGTGGGATTGGGATCCGAAATTTTACTCCATGTGTAATACTGGTACATGTGTTTTAGGGAGAGAAAAAACAAACCAAGCTGTGGAAACTTTTCCCTTAATTTTACTCCTGGGAATTATTTCATTTCAGGTGTCTGTTTAATTCTACATTTACAATATAAACAACTGTGGAGAACTTTGTGACCTTGAATATCTAAGAATTTATTTACTCTGCGGCACACGAAATCTGTGTACTTGTAGCCCTATTATCACTGCTAATGAAGGAAATATGCAAAACCACGGGGGTCCCCAAAAATACAGCAACTTAGAAATTTATTAGATTATTTTTGACATCCTGATATTTGTTTCTTGGGGTGCTATACCGAATTGTCGTCTGAATCAACAGTTGTGCATAGACTAGTATCCAGACGCGACCGCGAGATTTTTTTCCGGAGATAATGTCATCTTAAATTTCCCCACATCTTACTTACTTGTTTTTTTGATTTTCTGCGAATTTTATTTGTTTTAATATCCATTTGCAATATAACACACATGCATTCATTGACATGCAATTGATGTCATTACTTAAGTAACAATAATTTTGCCGATGTAACCTGATTAATCTTTGCATAACTGTTAGGACTTTTGTCAAGATTCTCTATGCACTGTATTGAATAGTTTCTATTTTTCATTAATATATAAAAATTACTTTAAAGGAGAGAAATAAAATATATCATATTGATATCTAAGACAATGCCAGTGGGGAAAATGAATATTGGGGAAAATATTGCAATGATGTTAACGTATTTGAAAAGTATGCAGTGAACATGCATACAGTTTGAAATTGTCTTTATATTCTAATCTTGTATGACTTACTTTCCTCAATTGGAGCCTTGAGCCCGTAGCTGACGCTCTCTTGACATCTTGTGACATTACTGGGTGCTGGAGGAACACAGTTTGGAGTTGCTTGATTGATGGAGTCGAATCTCCAGGGACAGAAAGTACCATTCTGGGACTGCGGAGGTTCCCGGAAGTAGTTTGGATGCTGTGGTTCAGCGGCATACGCCGGGTTCATCCCAACGCCATTTACTCCGGATGCATACATGGAGTTTGCCGGACAAATCCCCAAATTTTCCAAAATGTCGGGACTCGGATTTTGACGACAAGGGGGCGAGTTAAGTCCAAGAATTTCATGTATTGCAAATGACGATCTTTGTGCGGAATTCGGAAGAACGTTCATTTGCGAGTAGTTTCCAGTATTCATGTTTCCATAATGGTGTTGGAATCCCATCATCGCTTGCGAATTATTGCCCAGAAGGGGATTCATTGTCAATGCTAAAAGTGGTATCCTCCCAAATGTCTTCAAAAGAAAGTCTCTGAATGCAGACAGTGCAAATAATTTGTTAAACAAGGTGTACACAAAGCGATGTTCATCTGTGCTTTCAAACGACCAATTTTACACTCAAAGAGTGCTCCAAACTTGCACCAACTAATTGGAGATTCCCGCTAGGATTTATCGCAAATTCTTATTTAAAATTTGAAGAATACACTACCAATTCAACAAAATCTCGGTAATTTAATAATCAATCAGAAATTCGTCAACTTTTTATACATATGTTATCAGTTTAAAGATGTTTGCAAATGCGCGAGATTTCACGGGATTTTGATTGACTGCTAAAGACGTGTAATTGGCGATTGTTTTCCGGTCTGGCCCTCCCACCTGTTTGAATTTGAAATCCCTAACCAAATAGAGACGGCCAAGTGTTTGTCAATCATATAAACTTTTGACGGCTTTCTAACGATTTACCGGGTCAAATGAAAGAAATAAACACGTATTCTCACTTCTAAGAACATCCCGCTGAGCCGATTTTACAGTTTGGTTTATAAAGTATTCAGTTTGGAGCTCTTGGCATAGGCATACCCGGTAACTCTATGTAATATGAAAAAATGAGCGAAAATGTTTTTTTTTTAAATATTTTTTTCAAATTTCAAGTTTTGAAAATATAGTATGAAAAGACAATTCTCAGTACCAGTTATGATGCAATGTAATTGGCACTTGCTGCGGACCTGTAGATTGTGTTTTGACGAGAGGGGCTGAAATTTGGTAATTGTCTCTGCTGTCCGAGTTCCCGGTGCGGGAAGAGGTCCAATTATCAGCTGACGACAATAGAGGGACAAGACTTCCCGCGTGGCCATGCGGAAACGGGTATCGACTAACGTCTTGACAACTGAAGAAATGTCTACGGCGTGTTGCCCGCCATCAACATTTGCCGTCAATGTCCATGCGTGTCAGGTGATAAGTTCGCCGCTCTTTTTCTCTGAATATGACACGTAAAATATTTAAACCAACAAATTATGTGGTCAATTTTCCATCTTCTGACACTTCACAATATTTCCATCAAAGCCATTATGGTATAGGAATGTTCGAACGCATTTCTTTGTCCGCTAAATATACCTGTCAGCTTAATATTCTTTTTTTAATTTACAGTCATCATCTATAAATTATTCACTATATTAAGTTACATGTACATTAAGTCCTTAACTAATTAAATTATATTTATATATATAAATCCATGGGGCAATGAATTATTTTGAATTATACTATGACTGAAATAAATATTTATTATTTATTAAAACTAATTGTACTTAAGTGATTACAGTTTAACTTCCAAAAGTTTTAGCAAAGAATAAGTACGAGAAAAAGAGAAAGAAAACGTTAGTATTTCTCCAAAGAATTAGTTTACCTTATTATACGATATTTTCTTGTTAATCCAAGTTGTGAATATAAATTATTATTTTGAATTATATTCTGACTGAAATAACAATTTATCATTTACATGTATTAAAATTAATAGAAACTTTGGCGATATATATTACAGTTTAACTTCTAGAAGTTTTAGCAAAGGGCACGAGAAAGAGAAAGAAAATGTTAGTATATTTCTCCAAACATATAGTTACGATTTATTATACGATATTTTCCCGTTGATCCATGCTGTGTTCCGATTGGTCGGTTTCCTTTCTTCTAGATAATACAAGCTAATGAGCAAATCGCTAGTTCTTACAAGTTTTACTTAGAAAGTTGGATAATCAGAAAATCAAACAAATTAAGACTATCTGATGTTTTATTAACAGTAAGAACAACTTTTGCTCGTCTTTGTAAATATAAGGATAAGTTTTGTAATATATCTCTGAATTTTGTATTTAGGATGTTCTTTTTTTCTTTTTCTTGGCACAATTATTTGAAGAAAACCTAAGAGGAG
Organism: Saccostrea glomerata; assembly: GCA_003671525.1. Classification (NCBI taxonomy): domain Eukaryota; kingdom Metazoa; phylum Mollusca; class Bivalvia; order Ostreida; family Ostreidae; genus Saccostrea; species Saccostrea glomerata. The sequence continues at coordinate 67,620 of PRKT01000033.1, forward strand.
CTTCCCATATAAACGTTACAGTAGTAATTATGATCGTTTCCAAAAAAAAAAATTATCTATTTTTCATTCCAATCCAAAATATTTACGAGTTAAATCTGTATCTAAAAGAAACTGGATAAAACAAAACTACGTGTAGCAGGGGGGGGGGGTTGCAATGTAAAATAAATGTACAAGCTACGCTTATTTTTCAAGGGATGTTACAATTAAATAAAAACTTCATAATATACATTGTAGATCATTTAGTTAATGTGAGCTGAAAATGCAAATTAAGCATTCTTTCTTTGAAACATGTACAAGGTACAAATGTAAGAAGAGTATTTTACTAGAATTACTATATCTTTAAAATTATATTTGATCCCGATTATCTAAAGATGGATTAGCGCGTAAGATAAACAGTCATCATGGTGATTCATTTTGTTTGGATATCCAATCGCAAACCCTCGCCACAAGAGTCTTAAAATGCAAAGTAAACAACAACACATGCAGAGTCTTGGGATTTTGTACCGTGCAAAAGACGGCGTGCTGTTTCTTGATGTCTCTTTCTGAGCAAAGTGTCGAGGGGATGTTGCATTCAGACCTTAAAATGCACTAGGCTAAAATATCCGTAGTTAAATTTTCAATAATTAACCAAGGAAAGTACATGTATGTTAAATGGGTGCGTTACATACTATTTTAAAAATCATTATCCTAAAATCAAACAAATAAATTTAGAAAGAAAAAATTCAACCAGAGAGAGAGAGCAATATACCATCGATATCTTTACAAGTACTTCTTGGGCTTTCCTAAATCAGTTCAGTTTTACATTAGAAAATGTCTCATGCATGACAAAAAAAAAAAAAAACTATAATATTTAAGCCCGTTTTACATAAGAACTTACTACTATGACGAAATTCCTTTGTTGATCATAAAATTTTTCAAAATCTATTATCCTATTTAAAATTTTTTGCATAAAAGTATAGGTGATGTTCTTTTTAAAAATATTAGAACTTTGAAAATAATGCCCAGTATATAGCAATAAGTGGAATAACAGTATGTAACAAAATGTTAGTCTTAGTTGTTAGTTCTTTTGTAAAACAGGTCCCTAACCTTTAGCTTCTTGTATATCATTTTTGTACGTATATATTGTACACATAATCTCTTTACTCGTTTGAGTGAATTAAAATTTGAAATTCAAATAAAAAAAAATGAGTAAATAAATAAAAATAATGAAAATTAATTATGAGAGTTGTTAGGGATGGGGTGGGGTGGATGGGCCAATCTTTTTATTGATTTTATTTAACTATTATAAATAAATAGACAATAAGCATGAATCTTGCAATTTGCTACAAAACGTTTTACTGCATTCTAAAACTGATGAGAGTATTTATAGGTATACATTTATTTTAGCATTACAGTGCACTAAAATACCATGAAAATTCAAAAGCCTTTCTTTTTTAATGAGTTTATCTTCATTAAATAAAATTGAATCTTTATTACTCATAAAAAACATCTAAGTTTTTATCCAATTACTAGTATTTCATCCATTATTCCTGTAATTTGTTTGTAAATATCCCTGTAATTTGTTTGTAAATATGTATTATGTGAAAAACAGTAAATATCGATATCGATTAAACACAATCTGCCAAACATATCTATATTTTAAATATGATAATTACAATACATTAAGTCGAAAGCATATTTTATATTTACAACGTATATTACTGGTTTTATATAATAGATCAAACAACTTCAATTTCTTCATTTCCAAGTGTTTTGTCTGTTTCAGAACGAGGCTCTTCAAATCTGCTATGATAAGGACTCGAACTCCCGTCCTCACTGTCCGAATCGGATTTGTCACAATGTTCTGTTCCGATTTTTGCGTTGTGCTCCTGTGCTCGAGCACGTAGAGTCGCGATGCTTTCCGATCGTCGTTCGTCTCTATCGCGCATGTCCGGAGATGACGTGTCTGAACGGGTGTCATCGGAATTTTTTAATTTTTCCGCAGCTTCTATGGACTTTTTGTGCATACCTATAAACACAAAAAACGCAATTTTTCATTGACATATATGGGTAAGTAAACATTTTATCCAGATTTAGTATGAAGCAAGTATATCAGTCATCAGAAATATTTAAAATATCAAATTAAAAAATTTTTATATATATGCATAGATGAAATGTCCTGAATATTGCTGGCCGAATTTCTGGGATTTTTATTATTTTTAAACATTTTTTATTGAATCATAATCAATCGGGATGAAAAAGTGTAAGATATTCCCTATGCCTCATTACAATTCTGAATAACAAACCTTCATATTAGAACATGTAATGGATCAATGTATACATGTATTTAATTTTAGACCTGCAAATACATGTAATACAGCAATCTGCAAGTATCAGAACATACTTAAAAGCCAAGGTGCACATGAGTCCACGACGCCATCTTGAGCACTTTTGAGGATGGTTTCTGGAAGCGGAAGAGAATGGCGAACCATTGCACCATACAATCCATACTCCGCCATTATGCTGCTCCGTCCCCACGTCTTCTCCGTTTTCCGCCACTTTGCCCGACGATTTTGGAACCACACCTATAACAACGACAAAATACATGTATGTATATTTTTTTTTTATTTTTCGGTCATCTATGAATGCTATCTCTATTTCGTCCGTTGTAGCACTTCAAAATGTTTGGCCTCCCCTCAGGAACCATAATTTTGATAAAGGGAAAAAAGTAAAGGATACAAATTATGAATTTCATGGTCCTAACTGAGTACCCTCCTTTGGAATCCAGAAAATGGGACAAAAACCATCAAAATTAATGCAATAATTTAAAAAATATTATTCTTTACTCATTGACATCAAGTCGTCATGATTGATTGATTGTATGTTGTTTAACGTCCCTCTCGATAATTTTTCACTCGTATGGAGAGGCCACCACTTGCTGATGGAGAGCTACAAATTTTGTCCTATACTCGGCACTCAAGGCCATTGAGCAGTGAGGGATCTCTTTCGTGCCAGCACCTACTGCGACATGGGACTCCGAAGGACCGATCTCCACGTCTTACGGTGGGAATTCTTACCCGAAACGTAAGGATCAACTCCTTACTTTGCGACTCTAGAGCTGATCAAGCCGTTATTAGTAAATGTTGACACATTATTATATATAACCATTTCTCCAACAAAACACTTTATTTCAGACCCTTGTGTTCAGATTCCAGTATAGGGCGAAGGTTATCTAATATTTAATTGCATTTGGGCCCTATACCCAACGCTACACCCTCTTTATTTTTACTCCTGACACAAATGTGAAGAGGCAGCACAGTTTTAGAGTTGCCCCTTTACCTCAATCTCTAAAACCTGACAAAAACGGAATATGAAATCAAATAACGAAGTATAAGTATGATAAACTGGGAATTCGTGTATATTTGCCAAGTTATCATGTCTCATTTAAAATACTCAGAAGGATTGGGCGGAGTTACATGTACATCAACCATTCATCAGATGCTTTTGGCGTTTTGATCCATCATTCCGTCATCGTAAGATTTCCGGACAATTTTTTGGATATGCTTGAAGATACTAAGGCGATTTTTGGTCTTCATATTGATGACTTAAAGATCAATTTAAGTTTTGTGTTGATTGGTCCATTTTACGAGGAGAGTTATTTGAATAATTGTTAATAATTTATTACTTATCGTATATTCCTTAGCTGTGTCTTTTACCATACCCATGCTCTTGAGTCGCGAAGTAAGGAGCTGATCCTTACGTCGCAGGTTAGAATCCCACTGTAGGACATGGAAACCGAGGTCCCGTATCGCAGTAGGTGCTGGCACGAAAAAGAGCCCTCGCTGCTCATTGGCCCTAAGTGCCGACTTTAAGACAAATTTTGAGCTCTCCACCGGCAATGGTGGCGTCTCCATATGAGTAAAAAAATTCTCTCGAGGGACGTTAAATAAGATACAATCAATCAGTCTACCCATGGGTATTTTTCACTCCCTTGAACATTCTTATCTTTAAAACTTGAATGTTAGCGGGGGGCAATCGTGTCACATTAACACATCTAGGCTTTTGGAAATGTTGTGTTCTCCCAATAAATTATATTATAGTTAGCAAACATGGTTGTTTCATCAAATTATATATTCATTTTCACTTGAGTCCAGGCCCCAGGATCATGAAACATCTCAAGCTAAGTCAAAATCTTTCTTTTGGACTAAATGATTGTTCAAATCAAGGAGTTTTATATTTAAATATTTTTCAATATTGCTGTATGAAAGTAATGTTATCTGTAAATTCAAAGGCTAATTCAATAGATAATAAACATTTTACTATTAGCGATTGAAGGTTTGACTTAAGCCTAAGTCTGTTTCATTAACCTTGGGCCTGTTCTATTTCCAGTTTTGTCTTAGATTATATGTTGAAAAACTTAGTATGTAGGTTAACGTCAAGGCCCCCAAGCCTCTTGTCATCACTTGAAGTCGTCTTGTTAAATTAACGACCATTGAATAGTACACATAAATACGCTGTTAAAGAGTAATTGGTTGTTTAGTCTAAATCCGCCATCTTCCCTTTCTGCATATTCTACACTTTTGATAGCATAAAGAGCAGTAACTCTTTTTTTAATGACGGTCTCCTCTGACAAGAATTCTTTTGAACATCTTCACCCACTCCTTTTATTCTTTATTCAATTTTCAGTAGAAAATATTTTTAAGGGCACTTAATAGAATGTTACTCTTTCGGATGTAATAAAACTACGTTTTGTGTCTCCGAGTCATCCATCTTTTACTATAGAATGACGAACTGACAACCTAATTATTATCATAATTGCATTAGCTGGTGTCTTCCGTACAAAATGCCTTTTAAATTTTCCGTTATGAATTAGAAACTTATTAATTGGTATCCCGGCGCATGCGACGCACGTGACTCTCCGGATTTTGCGGGAAACCTCACGTTGGCGGAGTCCTCGTCGCCTCGGTTGGGGGTTCCCGATTTCTAAACTCAAACCATTAATCCATATTTCACAAATAAACCCCAGACCGCACGACTATATACACAGATTCTTTTTAATGAGTAATTAAGAGTTCAAAAGAAACTGTGCTTTAACCAATTATTCTTCGGAAGAAAGGATATTTCCTAGTTTAGAAACATAAAAGAAAAAGGAGCCCCCATTTAAGAAGTTCTGTATTTAAGTATAATACGCAATTTATCTTCTTTTTCAAAAGAAAATGAATATATTTAGTAAGTAATAAAACATAATTGTACCCATATAGAAATTAATCTTTAATAAACATCACAGGATGAAATTACAAAATTCAGTTAACTGAAAGTTTACTGGAAGCTGACTTGAAGAGCTCTGTCATCAAGTCTTCCTTTCATACCTTTCAGGAAACATTCAGTATACATTTCATTAGATTGAATAGCATTGTTCCATTCTGTGAGTATTATCTTCAATTTTCATGAATTATTCAAATAATCAATACTGAAATTAAAACAAAATAAACAATTTATCCTATATGTAATTTTAATTTTGAAGTTTTTTTTCTTCAATGAACGTAATACAGCAAGGTAAAGCACACGGCAATATTATTGTGCAACTGTTATACATAAAACGAGTGATACTTACATTTTTTTTATTTGATTAAAATTTCATTATAATTTTATTTATATCATTTTATTGAAGAGATAAATTAAATGTTCTCTTATTGACAATTTCATGGAAACAGTGCCCTTTTTATTATGATAAATGTACACCTATTAAACCGTTTCAATAAACATAGGAAATCCTGCAATCTTCTCAAATAAGGAACGCATTTTTTTTTCCAAATCTCTCAGATAAATTTTTGTGGTGATGGGTCCATATGCTAAAACGAGATACACAATTAAAGTCCCTTTTAATAACAATCGCAATTTGTTGTATTTGGTTTATTTACACGACTGAATTCATAGCTAATATCCTTTTAAAAGTGTTATTCCGTTAAGCAGAGGTTGGTTAGCAATTTATTTCTTTTTCCCGGATAATTCTCAGACCACAGAATGGAGTTCTGCAATTAGTTTTTCTATTCCGGCAAGATGGACCGTGAAAGAATAATGTGTAAAATCTGCAAGTGCGAAATTTGATGACACTAGATTTATTCTCCAAATAAAGCCATTATGATCTAGAGCTGATTTCAGTGATTTGGACCTTATTCTGATATCTGTGTTCTTTGCTCTAAACCATAGAAATCCCGTTACTTGAAGAGATGCGGATGCCCGGTTTCCCGCCAATAAAACCCGGAGCAGACGATCCCGCGCTCTACAGTTCTAAGCAATTAGCTTTTAATTGAAAATGGTCACGACAGATAAAATTGCATTAAATATAACAAATCTATTAATTGAAATCACATAACTGAGGCAGCAATCACTCGAGAATACTGCTAATCTATTATTATACAAATGGATCAATTCCCCTGGTGGGTTTGAATGAGCGCACTTGGATATGACGACACGTACATAAGGAATCGGCGTCTTCAGGTATATACGGCTACTGATCAGCTAATGACGGCCAGAAATTATTTCATTCATGATAATAAAATAAAGACAGGAAAAATATAGAAAATCTTAATGTCCATACCATTTCTTTTCCAGGAAAATGCAACGTCTACAAGTATGTATTCTTAAAATGAAAGCACAGGTCTTTATTTTGTGTAAAATATTTCTGATTTGTTACTTCTAAAGGTTGTATATTTCAATAAGGGAATTTATGGTAACTTATTATTGACAACCATTGTAGACCATATGCTTATCACTTGATCTCATTTTTTTTAACTGCAGTTGATTTATGAATCTTTTTGTACCGCTCATGTAGAACAAGTACATGTATGATATAATTGTAAACAAACGTTGGAACGTAGCAGATATAAATATACATGTACTAATATGTATCTCTAACATTTACAGATTTAAAGAAGATCTACCTGTATTCGGTCCTCTGGAAGACTTGTCTTCAAAGCCAGCACCTCACGTGCATACACGTCCGGATAATGCGCATCTTTAAAGGCTTTCTCTAACTCTTCGAGTTGGTAACTTGTAAATATTGTCCTACAAATATAAAAGTTGATATTTCTGTAGTTCAATACCTATATTCCCTAGCTGCTTTAATGTAGCCTAAGGGAATTTAGAATTTCACGAGAACAAAAAGAAAATCATGAATGTTTAATAATAAAATTGTGCAGTCTTGATTCAATTTACAGTAATGTATCATCAGATCTGATTAATCGTACAGAACAAGCCAATTAAAAGTGTTTGTCATCTAATTCTGGTAGATGACCATGTTCTGTATTCTGCTTGGTAAAATATCATGGTCCGTCCCGCGGGACCATTTATGAACATTTTGCTATCGATTGTCGTCAGATTGACAAATTAGCCGTTGTTTGTCTGCATCGTTCTTTGCACCATGGTTGAACTAATGTTGCGTTTTTAATGTTTTCTTCCCAAGTCCGTGTTATTTTTTTTTCTATACCGTCACCAGCTTACTGGTTTAATCTCGGCGATAGATCTATTCTCCCTGCAATTTATTAATTGCCCGATGACATTAAAATTTATGCCTAATAGGCTAATACTCTTCTGTAAAATTGTATGCCGATGCGGAAAATGCTAATAAAATTGTCGATATTAATTATACTGTCTCCGAAGAACAAGCGCGAGTGATCGCCAGTTTTTCCTGTGATCGGCTAGACTCCCTCACGCAAACCTACTGTCCTTTATCTAATTCTGAACATGATCAAGGACTTAAAAGGATAGTTTTTCCCTATCCAATGTTTTATTTTCACGCATGTCAGTATCTTTTTTAAAAAGACTTTTTGTTGTGTTTTTTTGATTGCATGAGGAACATGAAGGATGGACTCTGCGTTGTCAGAAATGAAATTATCTAGGTCCATTTTTAAAATTTATTTATCATATAGGGAAATTCCTGTCTTTAATTAAATTTAATGATGAATAAAATCTTGTTTTAATTAACTTCTGTACCTACCTGTGTCGCCTTTTCTTTTTCTTCTTCTTGCCGACAACATGAGGTTCTGTATTTTCATAACCCAATTTTTCACTACTGGAATGCTCAGAAGCTACAAAACAGAAGGAATCAATCACTAAATATATGAATAATGATAAATTAACCTTGATTTTCAAATTTTAAAGCATCTTTTCCAGCCATAAATCAAGAATGAGAAATATTGCTGAAACCATTTGGCAAGCAAGTAACCCTTCGCATTCAATAAAATATCTGACAGTATAGAAGAACGAGAGGCGAGGTCAACTTAATACTCCAAAAGAAATAGAACTGAAGCTTCCGAAGAGTGAAAAGCCAGAATAGAAAAAATAGATTTAGGTCAGTAAAACATCTTTATTGATAAAAAAAATTCCAGTTTTCTTCCATATAAAATTTCAAAAAATCAAATGCGAGGGAGACTTTGTATACATTATTTAAAAATTATCATTATCATGATAAAGTTGTTATAAATAAAGATTGAATGATACAGCTGTTACAGATTGTAAATTAACGAAGCAGGACTTGGTGTGAGGGTTGTTAATTAGAAAACTGAATATTAGATAATTTTCCATTAAACTTCACAAACATCATTATCTCTCTTGAATTTGAATTTGGCTTATTAGGATGGATTTTTCTAACAAAAACTATACTTTTTTACTTATAATATTCCATAAATACTAAGTGACATATTAAATGAATATCAAAAGAATCAGGAGCTGTCCGACCATATGATCATCTTAGCTTAACCCTGGGGCAAGAACTTGAGACCCGTGCAAGATGAAACTCGCATTGATAGGGGGTCTTTTTTATCATTATGTCAAAATTTTTATTTGGCTTCTAGTTGCAATGGAGTAAAGAACATTTTAGATTCATTTTAAGATTTAAATTTTCCTGAGCCTTAATCTTGGACCAAAAGATTGTGAATTCAGCATTGGATTCCGGGAGGAAATTAATTCATATCATGAAGCATACAAATTCCTCGTGTGAAAAAAATGGAATATGAACACAAATCCTGAAGTTATGGCCCCTCTGGGCTCTTCTTTAGGTTAAAAGCATATTTTGGAATACGTAGTTCAGGATTTCCTTGCCTTATCGACGTTTTGTGTCAAATTGTATTAAAATTTGTCTAACAATGCCACAGAAAAAAAATGAAATTGTTCAAAAGTATACCAAAGTCGACTGTATGCTGAAATCACAATAGTATGATACATGTTCTAGTGGGATATCTTGTTTTTCTTTAAACAAGATTTTTAATTGGACAAAATACATAAATGTCTCATTTATCAAGAAAAGACAATCATTATAGAAGTAAAAAATATATATTGTATTCTTGTCCAACTTTTGAACTAAAAAACGAAAGAATAAAAAAAAAAACAACTTGTTTTTACTCTGAAAACTGATTTGACATGGAAAATTATTATTTCTCTTCTTTAATTACATTAGAAATGAATATGACACATTTCAATTTAATGATGTTTACATCAGATAATAGAAATCAGTACGGTTAAAGGCTTTCTTTACACAACGGTCCCGTATTTACTTGCAGTATAATTCTTTTTAAGAAAATGATAAATTTGTACAAAGCTTGTTTCTACTTGTTTTACTTAAAAAGACCGGTGTATGCTATTTTTTATATGCAACTTTTTTTTTTAAAAATACATTTTACTTATGAATATACGTATACTCACTTGTTTATACTTCAAATAAAAAAATCATCGATGTTAAATTTTAATTTTGAAAAAAATTCTTAATGACTCCATAGAGATTGTGTTCTTTCTTAATCTTTCATTGTATTCGATCATTCTAAGCTATCAAAACGCCTAAACTGGTGTATCGTGAAACCCTCATACTTCGTAATTAGTACCCGCTAATAACGATGATCTTCAATATCATTATTGCCCCGCTGTTATACAGGGACTATAGTTCAGGGTAAATATACTATTTAATCAGGTACCCAACACACGTAGATATCCAATATTTCCAAAGAATACGACATAAAATATCTGGAAAAAATTCCCCCAGGACCCTTCAGGGGCCTATATTTGAAGCCCGAACAATATTACATTGGCATTTATCCATATTAACAAATTAAACAGTGATGAGATTGTCAATAGCGGGGAAGAAATTTACAGGTGAATAATTAACAAAGTAAAAATCCGAGTGATGTAGGGAATTTGATAGAACAAGGTATATTTATTAATACAGATAAGTGTTGTAATGTGTAGAAGTCGTATAGAAGTCAAACAAATAATTAGAAAGTTTTCATATTTCTTAATTAGTTGAGGTCGAGTCAAAGATAAGAAATTAGGCATTGATTTGTATATTTTCAAAAGTAGCCAAAACGCTGGTTTTTTATATTGTCCGGCGTCTTTTGTTTGTTTGTTGATGCATTAAGTTGGGAAAATTGACAGAAAGCATCGCCGATTAGCAGGAGGGGGGTCACGGATATTTACACAAAAGTGAATTAGCAAGGAAAAAATGTCAGAATGCTATTCAGACCCATAAATTGCTCCTAATTCACTTTTGTCTTATTTTAATTAATTTTATTAGATACCACTATGATTTTTGCGATTCAGATGATGATATTCTTCTAAAGAAAGTTATAATGTTATTGAAAATCTGTGAAAATTGAATTAGAATGAAGTATATTGTTCCTGATAGTATAAGTTTTGATATAGATACAATGGTAAAGTGAAATGGACTAAAGAGCGTTACAATTAAATTTGAGCTTTTTATGAATATTACAGTTTCGAATTTTTTTTAGTAAAAATACATTAAAATGCAGAGTAAATAGCAGTTTTGGAAATCAATTCACAGCACAGTTTTTTAAAATATCAAAATAAAAAGGATAATTTTGAGATGTTGTACTAAAAAGGGGGAAGAAGAATACCTGATACAAATAGCATAGATGTGTCAAATTGTAAAGTTAATATACAGTAAGCGTAAAATAATATCGATTCAAATTTGAACAATACACTCGAATATTATATGCAGGCAAAGATGTTCCCTGACAAATATTTTTCTTCTTTTCAAATGATTATGTATAAAATATATGAAATGATAATTAATATTTTAAAAATATCTTTTTTTAAAAACACTCACCTTGTTTAATTTCGTGACTTTTTGTGACAGGTGACGTGAGATTAAGAACAGAATGAGCAGTACTCGTGAGTGCACTCAAAAACGAAGATCTCCACGAAGAATAAGGTGGAAGTGGCGTACTTGTTTCCTTCAACCCCGACCCCCGGGACGCCTCCAGCGAGGAAGACAGGTAAGGATTTATTATAGCTTCAGACATTCTCAGTCTCTCGTTTTCGTCATTTCCTAGTCCCAGTAGCTCCTGAATGGCAAACGGAGACCTCTGGGGTAACATCCTGTCCCGGGCACCCGTTCCAATGGAAGTTGGCGGGAAAGTATGTGCCGAAAGTCCTAGCGGAGCCGACATTCCAAGAGCCGCTACATAGGTAGGGTTGTGAGCAAAATTCATCATTTTCTTCTTAATATTCGAAAATAAAATTTAAATCTCGCGTTTCTTTCTTAAATTACTAGTGTTTCTTATTTTAAAAAAAATCGAGTTATGTCAGCTTCATTGAAATGACTTCACCAAACGGTCAATGCAATGATTTGCTGATTAACACGTCAGATTGCAATGTTTTGAAATCTTTATACAACGAGTATTGGATTATATTAATTTTTGTTACCATCGAGCGGTGATCGAACGCATCCGCCCATTGTATCGGCAAATGGAGGGAAATCTCTGTCAATCAACGGATTGCCATTCAATTGTTATAGAATCTACGAAACTGACTGGTTCTTAGCAGTCGCATCACCGCCTCACTCTGGCTGTAGGACATAATTTTGACAATAATTGTATCATACTTAGTTTATCTGCTGGTCCTTACCTTGTAACTTCTTAATATATTTCTATGCTGGCTTGAAAAATTCACCATTTTTCATCTTTCATAGACTTAAAAGATTCCGTACTTTTTTCAGTTTTAATTATATCTACTTTCACCCACTTTCAAAATGTTTCATAATGTTTCTATTCATATTGCTTTTTAATAAAACCATCTATAATTAAAACGATTTTATCTTATTAAGAAGAAACTAAGAACATTAAACACTTTGTCCTATTTAAGAATTACTATATATTCAAACCACGTGTTTAAAAAATACAATTCATAAAAGCAGCATTAAACACAGATTTTTTTTAAAGGATTTCTCCTTTGTTTGAAAAATAGCTTTTTAATGATGACGTCCTTTTCATTGTAGTGATGGGTATGTGTGTGTAGTCATTAACAGAAAAAAGAAACAGGGATTCCAACCCTACTGGTGATCTGTTCATTAAACTAATATCAAAGTAGTTTTAATTGACTCAATTTGGCTCAGTACTGCTTCTTTCATCTTTGTCTTTTATAAAAAGCACACGTCGCTTTCCAACTTCTTCCAGAATGATTTCCTAATTGACATTTCCGAGAAGGATATACGAAGGAGACAATACCGTATTTTGGAAATTAACCAAAAATTGACTTGCTTTCTGGCTCATTTTTCTACAATGCCGCCAATTCGACAATAAGAGGAAAACGTTTGTTTAAGAATAAAATAGGGGCACGTAAGCATTAAAATTAGTTAGTTATGAAGAAAGACGATTACACGACCGAATGCCTTAGCCGGAATAATAACATCAGATTCCGTTTGATGTATTTAAGGGACAGGTGACTTGTGCGTCTTGAATTACACCCGCTGTGCCGTGCAACGTCGCGTGCATCTATCCCCCGCCCCTCCCGATTGTTGGGGTACTTCCCCGCGGGTGAATGTGCCGCTACCTCTTCTGCCATTTACGCCGGTTGATTCGAACCGATAATTTGGCACTAATTATTCAAGTATCACCAGTCTAACTAAGGAAATGTTCCAGAGTAGAAAACCGCGGCTCCCTCGCTCTGCTATGTAATTAGTAATAAACTATCCTGGTATTTACAAAATGTTATAAAGATTATAATAATTTTTTTAAAGGTTAATCAATTGAAAATGAAAGAAAAAAAGTTTTTACGTATCCCTTTGAATCGTCAATTCAAAAAGTATGATTTTTGAATATGTAATTAAAATCATTCATTAAAAAAGGGATTGGTTTTTCAAATGATCTATATTGTTATGATGATTTATAAAACAAATTCAAAGGTTCTAAATGGATAACCGGTTACAATTACATAAGAAAGAAAACGAAAGGACCATAAGGAAGAAATAACAAAAGGAATGTTTGATGTTTGGGTATAAGTTAAAAAAAAGAAGGCAGTAGACAGTAGGAAAAGGTAAAAATGTAGGAGACTGTTACATAATTTTAGTACATCTTCGAATAATTATGCAATAATGACCTTGAATATGCCATAATGAGAGAGAGAGAGAGAGAGAGAGATTTGCTGCAAAACCTAGTAGTCTTGATAATGAAAATATTTCAAAAGCTGATAAATAAATAATTTAGATCCCTTGAATTTGTAATATGAACTAAGTTGTGCTTATTGCTGCAGAATCTGTTAAGTTTTACTTTTTCAAAGAATTGCCAGAAAAAGATTCTAGTAATATCGTTGTATCGTAGTTTTTATATATATTAAAAGAAAAAATGAACCCATTCTCTAGAAAATTGAAACCCTGTTAAGGATTTTCATACGATAAAGACATAATTTTAAACCTTTTGGGGGATTTTTTGCTCATTTGTTGTTATCATATGCATGTTACATGTATATGTATAAATATGTTTCAAATGGCAGGAAATTGCTGGGGAACTCTCATTTTATAATGCAGATGATCAAATTTTAAAGATCGTCTTTCATAAACTCAAATCAGCCGAGCTCTTCAAAATCTCTCTCTCTCTCTCTCTCTCTCTCACCACATTGTTAGCCAAAATACAAACAAAAAAATAGCTGAATAAATATAAGCAGCTAAAATATAGGCAATTAGGCAAGACAACTTTTGTGATATTTTATTGATAATAAATTAAACATATTACATTTTATCAGGAGGGCCAAGAGTTTTACTCATGTCAAAGTAATTTATACATGGACATAAAGAACGAGTGCTAATATCTGGATAGAAAATGGCTTTATAAATCATGAAATACTGGATAAAATATCTAAATTAAATTTATTGATTCTAAAATCTCTACAATGGTTTCAGATTTATTTTCCAAAAAATAATTCAATCTCTTCAGTTTATAATCAACAATCTGTTATATGTCTTTATGTGACTTAAATTGCTGTAACGGTTTATCTGTTGAAAATGATCTAATTCACTATCATTTGTTTGAATAATTAATGATGACGCAATTCAATTGTGTAATTTTTCAATGGTGTTTACTGATCTACCCTAAATAATCAACTTAAATAAAGTTGCAAATTTTGTCGTTTAAAAAAACCAACAACAAATGATGCCTACATGACATTGTAAATTTTTGTGCAAATTAGCATCAATATATCTATCCTTTCTCCATTTTCGATACTTCAGAAAACATTACACCAAATATACAACAATTCCATTAATTTTAGGATTCTAAGTTTATATTTCATATTTTTAGTAAAAACTGAAACAAAAATAAAAGAAAAAATATTTTAAAGCTATTTCAAAAATTATTATCATATAAGAGCTGTTCAGTTATATATTAGCAAGAAGCACTTGCACGTATGCCTATCAATCGACTGTCAATTAAAGTTTAGTATTTGATGTACTTTTAAAATGAATATAAACACAAAATTGGAGGAATCCTTCATTTATTCTACAGTAGAAAGAAAACTTACCTTCTAGCTGTAAGATATACTAGTATAATTATGTATAACCACAATTTATATATTTTTTTAAAAATACACCCAACAATTTATAAAAATCAAAACATTACCATGGAGTGTTTTAATTTTATAATTTTTTATCTGCCTTATTCAGACTCCAATTATTTTATATTTTCATGCTTAACTTGTTGAAATACTTTTTAAAAACAAAATATATGCTAAAAAGTATTTATGTGTACAAAGCAGTTATTAAACTAATATCGATATACGATAAATGCTGCACGTCGTATGTAAATTTTTTTAATGCACATCATATAGAGTGAAAAAAGACGTAAAATTGTATCGAACAGAAAATACATTATAAAGAAATCTATAAACATGATTTATTTTAAGAAAATATTTAATTGGCGTTGCATTGTTTTCCTTTTCAAATTTTGTCCAATTACTTTTTTTAAAATAATTTTCCTTTTCAAATTTTTATCCAATTACCTTTTTAAAAATTATTTTTCTGTGTTTTAAACTAACAAGATATAAGAAGGCAGCACAGACGTAAACATTAATTTAACTCATTATTTAATTACGTCTTCTCCACATATATCAAAAAGCCCAGTTGCTATTTTGGGTTCCAAAATTAAAATAGCTACATTCTTCTATTTTAGGACGTAAATATATTATTTATTATATATAAATAAATGTAGTTCAAATCTATAATATTTATATATATATATATATATTATTTTCACATTTCTTAAATAAAATATTTACCTTAATCACATATACGGCCACTTCTTTTAAATGACATGTGTGGAAATGACGAACAATATTTTAGCTCAAATTGCCATTAAACATTACAAAACAAGAATGAAGCAAAACATCAGAAGTGGGATCAGGTTTCATGGAGGAGTCAGCATTCCAGAAATATTTTGGAACAGTTGACTTGGTAAAGTTGATCGAACATAATGGATGAAGATGGTCAAAGGTGATCGTTACACTAAGACATCTTTATATACTTATATATTTAAAAAATATCAAAATTTGCTATCACTTAGTTTCTGTCAAATTGAAAAATAAATATGATGAACGCTCCCTTCAATCAATAGTCACATCTTCTTTTTTCATTATTACTCTTTGGAGGAATCGAAAGCAAAAAAAAAGAAGATTTTAGACATTTTCTAAATTACTTTTGTGTAGTAGAATGCTGTAGAAATAATGGCAATTTCTCCAAACAGTTTCGTGACTTGAAAGAGGTCATTTTGAATAACGTTTAGTAGCTAGAAATTTAAATAATTGAAATTAGGGATTTTGGAGGGGCTTCTATAATGAATTTACAACAGCATAGAACGTTTTCTTATTCAGTCTAAGAGCTGATTGCTTCTTAATCTTGCGGAGACAGGTTATCTTTTAAGGCAAATTCTACGGGTTTCCTGGAGCAGTTCATGAGAAAATGAAGTTAATAAAGAATCTGCGTGCGGAATTAATCAGGGAACCTCGCTAGCAATTGTTAATGAGTGGTTTGCTTTATTTACTGAACCAGTGTACATATTGGCGATAATCTAATAGAAAATGTATTTAACGCTGTAATTGATGAAAGTACATAATGTATTGTTGGCCGCCCCTCCTCTGCTTAAACCCTTACTGAAAGATTACCATATACGCCAAACTTTGCAGAGAGAAAACTTAGGCCTACACAAAGATACGAAATAGTGCATAAACTTCAATACAATTGTTTCCTATGAGATTTGTATTGTGTGTTTAAGTCATTTCATGATTGTGTTAATTTAGATGTCATGTCGAGATTGCTTAGTCCAATGACACGACTTTGGGTGACTTTAGAACATTAACATTGAATTGACTACCCTAAATATTTGTCAAGATTTATTGAAAACAACATATATGTATATTTTTCGTGGAGAACTTTTCTTTGATCTGTTTTGTCTCGAAATGCAACAAAAAAATCTCAGTAGAATGAAACCTACTTCTATTTTCATCAAATGAATTTTTAAAGCACAAGGCATATGTCATTAAAACTTGGCTAGTTTCTTATTTGCTCACATGAAATGTCTTTCATCACCTTCCTTCTAAATTTTACGTGATATACATTTTCTCTAACTAAAGAAGAATGTTTTGTAAAGACAAACTGTTTAGTAGAAGACGCCTTTAAATTGAAGTGAGATTTGATGATGAAAACCGCAGTGAAAGAGCTTTCCTTCGTCTTAAGCATCGGACCCTGTCTTCAGAATGGGAAAGGTTCAAACTATCATGATGTAAATTTTGATTTTACCCGGTGATGTGAATACAAAATTTACAACATGACAAAGAAAAAATTGTAAATGTTGTACTGTCATGCACATAGTAAATTCAATATTTACAATTTAGCCACAAAGCTTGTCAAGGTAAATTGCTAAACTTTTGGCTAAACACTAATCAAGATGTCGATTGTATTGAACATTGTTTAGTTTTAATGTAGTTTTATAAACTTTCAAACAGACTCAACTTTTTTTACGAGAAAAACTCATGAACCCAAAATTGTACGAAGTATTATTTCAGATGTCGATTGCACATACTATATATAGACTGTATTTTTTATATAAATATTATAGATTTAAACTACATTTATTTATATATAATAAATAATATATTTACGTCCTAAAATAGAAGAATGTAGCTATTTTAATTTTGGAACCCAAAATAGCAACTGGGCTTTTTGATATATGTGGAGAAGACGTAATTAAATAATGAGTTAAATTAATGTTTACGTCTGTGCTGCCTTCTTATATCTTGTTAGTTTAAAACACAGAAAAATAATTTTTAAAAAGGTAATTGGATAAAAATTTGAAAAGGAAAATTATTTAAAAAAAAGTAATTGGACAAAATTTGAAAAGGAAAACAATGCAACGCCAATTAAATATTTTCTTAAAATAAATCATGTTTATAGATTTCTTTATAATGTATTTTCTGTTCGATACAATTTTACGTCTTTTTTCACTCTATATGATGTGCATTAAAAAATTTTACATACGACGTGCAGCATTTATCGTATATCGATATTAGTTTAATAACTGCTTTGTACACATAAATACTTTTTAGCATATATTTTGTTTTTAAAAAGTATTTCAACAAGTTAAGCATGAAAATATAAAATAATTGGAGTCTGAATAAGGCAGATAAAAAATTATAAAATTAAAACACTCCATGGTAATGTTTTGATTTTTATAAATTGTTGGGTGTATTTTTAAAAAAATATATAAATTGTGGTTATACATAATTATACTAGTATATCTTACAGCTAGAAGGTAAGTTTTCTTTCTACTGTAGAATAAATGAAGGATTCCTCCAATTTTGTGTTTATATTCATTTTAAAAGTACATCAAATACTAAACTTTAATTGACAGTCGATTGATAGGCATACGTGCAAGTGCTTCTTGCTAAAATATAACT